>BPLR01002429.1:0-110071 GCA_021605095.1 Caerostris extrusa
GTTACGCATTGCTGACAATGAGTATTCCGAATAACAGATAAAAAAACAAGAAGAAAAAAATAACTGACAAGAAAATAGTCGTTCTGTGAAGCTGTAATTCTAATAGACATTAATATTTTCTTTTATCTCAGATAAATTTTGTTTCTGTCCATCCAAGCATAAATAGACAGCCACGGTTGATAAATTTACTTTTGAAATCTGATATAAAAATACCATCAATTATTTTTTTCCCTTCTTCTTTCTCCTGCAGTTGTTCTTTGTTATCTCAACATAAAGACAAAACGATTGCAGAAAAAAAAAAAAAAATGCTTTTTTCTGTAATTATTTTTTTTTGTGAAGTTTTTTCAATAAATTGAGAAATGGAAGACGAAAAAAAAAAAATTAAATAAAAAAAAATTTAAAAAAAAACAAAAACTTGGTAATTGTTAGTTCACCACGTGATGCAATCATAATTAATATTGTTAATTAGATCAATTTTTAGTTCTATTTTGCACTGAAGAGTAATTACTGCAGGTCTATCTCAGGTGTAATTACTACAGGTAAGTACCACATGTCGATTTTTGCATTGAAGAGTACTACTACAAGTCTATCTGAGGTATAATTACTACACGTCTATGTTTACATTGATGAATACCATTCATCAGGTACGGGTAGGTACTGCAGGGTGTATTATTACTACAGGTCTATCTGAGGTGTATTACAGGTATGAAGTCTGATGTTTGCATTACAAGAGTTTGTGTAATTACTACAGGTAAGTACTGCAGGTCTATGTTTGCATTCAGGAGTAAGTACTACAGGTTTATGTTTGCATTGAGGAGTACTTCACACAGGTCTTTGAGGTGTAATTACTTCTCACAGGTGAGACGTAATTACTACAGGTCTACGTTTGCATTGAGGAGTAATTACTACAGGTCTATCTGAGGTGTAATTATTACAGTTAAGTACTGCAGGTACAGGTTTACATTAAAGGGGTAATTACTACAGGTATATCTGACTCGAACCCGAAACTTGTGATACCGAGCGTCAGAGCTCTAGTCACCAGCCATCCGGGCCGCTTTCACCAAAGATATAGGAGTTTGTACCTTCCTTCTCCATCTGCAAATTTATACCTTAATAATTTAGCCATAAATTTATACCTAAAGTGATATATTTATATGTAGGATGGTAAATTTATATCTAATATTGATTTTTTTCTGACCGACTCGTGGTTCAGTAGCAACGCACAGCTGCCAGCGGATTGAACCTCCGGCCTAAATGCCGCTGCTGAGCATTAGGACGGAGGTTCAATCCGCTGGCGGCTTTGTTGTACACTGTTTCAAAAACACGAGGAGACCGATGGCGTTTGTGATGTTCGCATCCTGCCTTGTTAGTCGGACTACTACGACTACTACACCACACCACACCACATCACTGTGCTTAGAGCTGAGTTGCCCTTGACAGTCTGGGAATGATGTGGATGAGAAGACTGATTTTGGGCTCTGTGGACGCTCTTACAGTTATATGAGACCGCCATCTACTGCATAAAGTGGGATTCCGGAATCACTACTGTGGCATCCATGGCACCATCGGGACTGGAACCTGAAAAACCCTGTGGTACCGAGCGCCAGAGCTCTAGCTGCTCGGAAAACAGGTCGCTTATTTATTGTTATTAATATAATGATAATAATAATAATAGAAAAACGGGATTTTTCTTAGAAACCGGTAAGCAAGTTTTCACTAAAAAAAAAAACCTCATTCTTACGAGGTTAAACAACCATTGTACCAACTTCGAATTCCTGAATCGATTTTCATATTTATATAAAGAAATTTCAGATAGATGATACTTATAATAGTCAACTATTGCAATTTGAAAATAAAAATTAAAAAAAAAGAAAGAAAGATTTTTAGCGTCACACATCAACGGATTAAAATTTTCGAGTTAATAACGTAACGCTATAACTCTTCAATACAAGCAAATTTTTTTCAAGTGGCGTATATTACCATTCTTTTTGTTGCAATTCTTGTAAAAACAGCGATTGTTTGGCTAGTACAAAATTAGTTTCGATTGTATATTCAAAAGGAACGATTAAAAAAAGGGGAAAATGGCTAAAAAGGGAAAAATAAAAAAAAAGGTTTTCACTTGAATTCACTTGCTATTTGTTTATTTAGATCTTCTTAAACCAAAGAATTTAACATTAAATACGCTATAAAATGAACTAACAAAAAAAATAAATAAATAAATAAGAGAATGATATGAACAAGTTAATAAAAAACAGTCGAAAAAGAAAAAAAGCTGGTTGTTTGACATTCTTTTGTGTAAAGAAGTAAAAATAGGTTTGGAAGCCTGCAATTTTTTTTATTTACAAAAGAGTTGATATTGATATGTGTTGTGGATCAATAGATTTGTAATTAAAATAAAATAAAATGTAATGTTTATACATTAACATTTTTTTTTTTTTGCATTATTTTTATTTCTTAATTTGCTATTGTGTTTTTCTTTTTCTCCCTCATTCCAGTTTGTTTGACTTCCACCCTTTTAGAAATCTGTTTTTTGTTTTTGTCTATTTGCATAATAGCTTCTAGTTGTATGCTGCTGACAAATGACTTACTGCGCAATATGACAGAGAATGGTGAAATTTGCAATGTCATTGTGAATTTTAAAAATATCTGAGATTTGGAAAAAAAAAGGTACAAAACACACAGATATCTTATACGCAATGAATTGATTGCAATAACTATTAAATTTATTGTTTCCCAAGTAAAGACATGAGCTATTATACAATCATTATCAATCAATATTTTTTTATGGGGAAATTATTTTAAATAATAAATAATTAAAGGGGCCCGGATGGAGGAGTGATCAGCTCTGGTGCCCCAGGTTTTGGGTTCAAGTCCGGAGCTGCCATTGATATGTGTTTCGGAATCCATTTTACACCGGGGGCTGTTGGGGCTACTATGGGGCCACTATGGGGCCACTATGGGGCTGAAAGCTCCAATGAAGAAGTAAAGCTTTAGAGGAAATGACTAGTTTCTTAAGAAGAAAAAAATTGTACTTTTATTATCTGCAAATTGTGGATACCCTCCCCCCTTCACACACACACACGGATCAGTGACAAATAAAATGCAATTTGAGAAAGATTCGATTTCATCTGATATCTTGATCAATCATTGCTTTAAAAATGAGGAGACTTGATGACGACTTTCGGTAAGAAATATAATCAGCTCCAACTGACAAGCGAACCCATTTGTGTCCTGTTATTGATGAAATTTTTTTGAAAAGCATTCATCTTCCCAATCTTTTTCCATGCCTTAAAAAAACAACAATTATTACTAATACCATCATCCCTGGTACTACAACTCGTAGTGAACTATGGCTTCCTTGACAACGTTTTTCCAAATTTTCCTATTTCAAACATTTGTTTTCCACTATTTCACTTTTGTTTTTTTTCTAGATCTATCTATTCCTAGTAATGTAGCTTGGGAATAGATAAGTATCAAACACTCCATATGGAGGATATGAATTGTATCATTGTGGAGTCCCAGGCAATGCATTACGAGAGAGCTTAACACAATACAATTAATTAGCTAATAAGAAATAGTTAAACCAGGAAATTTAACTTTTGTACTAGAAAACAAGTTGGCAAAACCCTGTCCACACAGCCTTGGAGCATTTGCTACAAAAGGAACATCCACCAACAGAACAGACAAAAACCTCACTGTCTTCAAGTCCAAGGCAATTATCCATTATGAAGAGTGCTTATACACATGCATATTAATATATATTAATTGGTAACAAAGCCCCTAGATTGAAGAAGTACTCAGCGAATGCCCTTTGGGGCTATAATTGCCATAAAAATGAACGTAATCTGAGTGCGTAAAAATAAAACTAAATAAAATCTTCAAGTATAAAATTAACGGTCAATTAATTAGTTAACAAAGAAATAGTTAACCAAGAAATTTAACTCTGTACTAGAAAACAACCTGAAAAAATAGTGCTTTAAAACGTTATACTAGTGTGCACTTAGTGATATAATTTCCTTCCGACGTCAATTTTTCTCCTCTTAAAATGGCACACCACTGTGGTGTCACGGCGAAAGAAATTGCCACCAAAAATTGATAACAAATAGCACTTTAAACGACCCAAGTGCTAGTGATCACGCCAGTTAGAAATAGATACGTATTAACACTATATGGAAGATATGTATGGTATAGTGTGGAGTCATATATGGCATATTATGTAATCCTATACTGTATATTTTGGTGTCTCAGACAATGCATTTCGAAGAGAAATGAACACACATACATATAAATATATATTCATTGGTAGCAAAGCTCCGTAGACTGAAGAAGCACTCAGCAAATGCCCCACTTTGGGCTATAATTGCCACCAAATAAAACCCCTTCGAGTATAAAATTAAAGGTCAATTAATTAGTTAACAAGAAATAGTTAACTAAGAAATTTAACTCTCTGGAAAACAAATCTGGCAAAAAACTCAGCTTTCAAGCATTTGGTACAAAAGCAACATCCACCAAGACAAAAACCTTACTGTCTTCCATTTTCCTTTCCTTTCTTTTATCCCTCTCCTAATACCCGGCGATGACAAAGGGGCATCCATCGCCCATGGGCTGCCCCCATCGGTTAACCCAATCTGCGCCCCAATTATCAATTAAAAGGATGAAGAAAGGGTGTTCCAGCCCAAAATGGCTTCGGAATGCTGTTAGGAGGTCGTTAATTAAAGCTAATCACCCAGAGAATCGGTTGAGGAAAGAGATTTCCTTTCCCTCCTTCTTCTTTTCTTCTCAGTTCCCGTGGACTAGACTCTGCAGTAATCCCGGTTTGGATTTATGCTTGACCGATTCTGGTCGGAATAGGTTCTGTGTGAAGTGAGAGAGGGCAATTTCTGTGTTGCTTAATTCACTGGTAATTCTGCTGTGCTGCTGTGCTAACGATTACGGGTTAAAGATATGCAGAGGAATATCTTTTGGTGATTGACAAAGAATCAACGAGTTGAATTTGAAGGATTTTGCATTTCAATCAATTTACTATCGTTTACCCCTGAATTCTAATTTTTTCATTTATACCAATCATTTAAGATAGGTTCTGAATGAGAAGGCAATTTCAGTTATGGGTAATTCAGTAGAGACGCTAATTTGTACTTCCGATTATAGTTAACGATAAGCAAAGGAATATCTTTGGTGATTGACAAGGAATCAACGAGCTGTATTTAAAAAGGTTTTGTCCACATGATGTTTATTAATTCGAATAAAATCATGAAGATGTACCATTAAACTGACATAATAAATAGACTCTGCCGTAATCCTGGTTTGGATTTGTGCTTGACCGATTCTGGTCGGAATAGATTCTGTGTGAAGTGTGAGAGTGCAATTCCTGTTTTGCTTAATTCACCGGTAATTCTGCTGTGCTGTGCTAACGATTAAGGTTAAGAAGCGCAGAGGAATATATTTGGTATTGACAAAAGATCAACGAGTTGAATTTGAAGGCTTTGATTTCAATCAATTTACTATCACATTTTTACCCCTCATTTCTAATTTTTTTCATCTGTACCAATTATTTAAGATATAGTAGGTTCTCCTTAAGAGGGCAATTTCTGTTATGGGTAATTCAGTAGAGGTTTTTAATGTGCTATGCTTCCGATTATAGTTAAGTAAGTAGAGGAATATCTTTGGTGATTGACAAAAGATCAACAATTTGGAATTTGAAGGTATTTTGCCCTTCAATCTGTTTACTATTATATTTTCAACCCCTCAATTTCTAATTTTTTTTTTTTTTTTTTTTTTTTTTTTTTTTTTTTTCACCTTCTCCAATTGTTTTAAGATAGGTTCTGCGTTAGAAGGGCAATATATATGTTATGGTTAATTTCTGTGGAGGTTTTAATGTGCTGTACTTCTGACTAGGGTTAAAGATATGCAGAGGAATATTTTTGGTAATTGTCAAGGAATCAACGAGTTGAATTTTAAGGGTTTATCCGCATGATGCTTATTTATTCGAATGAAGTCGTGAAGGCGTAACATGATAAATTGTAATTCGTTGCTATCACATTTTAGCCCTTACATCTAACTTTTTTTCCATTTGTACCAATTGTGTAAGATAGGTTCAGCGTGAGAGGTCAATTTCTGTTATGGTTAATTCAGTGGAGGTTTTACTGTGCTGTGCGGTTTAGGGTGAGGTTTTAGGTTCTGTGAAGTGAGAGATGGATTTCTGTTTTTGCTTAATTCACTGGTAATTCGGCTGTGCTGTGCTCGATTACGGTTAAAGATATGCAGAGGAATATCTTTTAGTGATTGACAAGGATTCAACGAATAAAATTTGAAGATTTTGAGGACATGATGCTTATTAATTCGAATAGAATCATGAAGATATAGCATGGATAAATTGTATTTTCAAAATACTATTAAATTTTAGCCCTCAGATCTAATTTTTCACTGTACGAATTGTTTAAGAGGCTCTGCATGAGAGGTTAATTTAGTAGAGATTTTACTGTGCTATGCTTCCGATAATGGTTAAAGATATGCAGAGGAATAACTTTGGTGATTGACAAAGAATCAAAGAGTTGAATTTGAAAGGTTTTGTGAACATGATGCTTATTATCTCTCGCATAAAATCCTGAAGATATAGCATGGATAAATTTCATTTTCCATTTACTATCACATTTTACCCCTCACAACTAACTTTTTTTTTACTCTGTACCAATTGTTTAAATTAAGTTCTGCGTGAGAGGGCAATTTCTGTTATGATTAATTCAGTGGACGTTTTACTGTGATGTGCATCCTACTATGGTTAACGATACACAGAGGAATATCTTTGATGGTAGACAAAGAATCAACGAATTGAATTGAAGGTATAGTTCACATGATGCTTATTATATGAAGTTAAATCGTGAAGATGTACCACAACTCTGGCATGATAAATAAACTGTATTTTCATTTACTACCCCCATTTAATCATATGTGAGGAGTAAATGTGGTTGTGATAGTTATCTATCTATCTTCTCTTCATATCAATTGTTTAAATTATCACAAAATATTATGATACTTAGATGTATTTGATGCATATAAAACCTTACAGTTCCTTATTAGTTAGCTAATATATTTAATAAGAGATTTAATTTTTATACTTAATATCATATATTTTTACTCTCTATATGTGAAACAAAGTGCATTATATTTTCACTTAACACAATATCACTCATTCAAATATAAGACCTTTATTCCTGTGAATTGTCTATTATAATTAAATAGTTCTATATTTACTTAATGTAACGCTTTACCAGTCCCATCTTAGAATCTTGTGGTCCCGTGCCGATTTTTATATATAATATTATATATTTACTTAATGATACATTGCATTCTTAGATATAGAACCTTGCGATTCCTTATTGCCTATTATAATTAAATAGTTATACATTTACATAATGCATTTATATATCATAATATGTAATGTATCCAAATATAGTTTTTATTTGAATTTACCCATCATATCTTAAGATATTGTGGTTCTCTACCGATTGTTAAAAAAAGTAGTATAATGTTATATAGATATAGAATCTTGTGATTCCATACTGTCTATTATAATAAAATAGTTATACATTTACTTAATGTATTTATATAACGTATATATAATGCATGATAATATAATTAGATTTTGACTTTACCAATTACAGCTTAAGACATTGTGATACTGTACCGATTGTTAAAAAAATACAGCAATATATCTTTACTCAATGATACATTGCATTCTTAGATATAGAACCTTGTGATTCTTTGCTATCTATTAAAATTAAATTGTTATACATTTTACTTAATGTATTTATGTAATGTAATATAACATACAATGTTAACTTAATATCGTTATATTTTGATTTTACTATTCACATATTAAAATATTGTGGCCCTCTATTGACTTGTTAAAAAGAGTGCAATATTATATCTTTTCTTAATGATACATGACATCCTTAGATATGATTGTGATTCCTTATTGTCTATTATAATGAAATAGTTGTACATTTTACTTAATGTATTTATAGAATGGAATATAATATACAATGTATATTAATAGTTATATTTTTACTTTACTAATTACATCTTAAATATTGTGATTCTGTACAGATTGTTAAAAAGAGACAATATTCTATTGTTATTTAATCACATACTTACATATAGGACGTTCTTCCATATATGATGCATGCATACTTACATATAGGACGTTCCCATTTTTATACTTAGAATATTATAATTTTGAGTCAACATATAGGTTAGTTAATATAGAAAATTATAATATCTTTTATCACTTCACCTTGTTGTTTTTTTCTCTGTAGTCTATTTAACATGATAAATTTATTTAATATCATCTGACATTTAATCTAAATATGTTGTTTAATATATACATTCACATCGAATGCTTTTTTATTTAACTCTTCATCAAAAGGATTGCTTCGCCAATAAATCTTAAAGTCAATGATTTTAAAACACAGTTGCATGTGATATACTCTAACACCAACTCCTAACAATGAAAAAGAGAAACAGATTTTCTTTTAAAGTTTAAATTTACATTTCCTTATTATTGAACGCAGAAGAAGAAATTATAAGGTTTTTTTTTTGGAATAAAAATAATTAATAAAACAGGAATTCTATTTCAGGATTAAATGTTTTTCTTTGTGGTTGAGCTTATTGATATATTGTTATTATAGATATTATAGTTATTCTGTATATTATAAGTTAAAATGTTATATAAAAATACTCAAAATTTATTGCTGTTTTATTACGGTTTTTTATTTTGCAGCAATGCACTACATTTACATTAATAATGCTCCACAATATTATAAATTAGAAACAACAAGCAATATTTATTTTTATATAAAAAAATATACCATTAATTAGGTAAAAATACACCACTATACACCAAATTAAAAATATTCATGTGATTGCAATTAATAATAATGATAAAGGGTTTTTCTATGGAAGTATTTTAGACTATTTTGTAGTCTATAAATCAATATACTTTGATATTTATAGTAACAGCAAAAATTTCCCTAAATATTCTGAATTAATAAATGTCTATGTCATATATTTAATATTTGTTTATGCCACATATTTAATATATTTGTGTATACCAGGGTGGCCAACCCAAATGATTTTGAGGCCACTTTGGAAATGCATCCTAACTCCGCAGGCCGCATATAAAATTATATATCCCATATTAGGTTTAGACCCACTATAGATATTTTTGAAGTGAAAATTGGATCAAAATAAATTATTATTTTGTGTTTTACTATTATTCTTACATAAATATAGATTATCTAATAAATAATGATACTAAATGAACATTGTAAAGAAATATAGAACACTAAAAGGAAATAAAAATATATAAAGATGAAAAAAAATAAAATAAATGAACTCATTAAAAAATATTTATTTTACTAGTGCGATATTTGTTTGCTTAAGAATATTATTTTAAAATCAAAGTTAATTTTTTCACATAATTTCGATAGTTAATATATGGATGTAATATTTTAATACATTGGTTTTCACTACTTTGGCCATTATAAAATAAATATATTTTATAAAAGTGTGATAAATCTCACGGGCCGGAAAAATGTTCAAGGCATATACGGTCCGCGGGTTGGCCACCCTTGGTCTATACCAGGGATGGGTAAACTTTTTCGGTCGCTGGCCAAAAATCGAAAAAAAAAAAATTTGGCGGGCCAAGAGATAAATTTTTCTAAAATTTTAAAAACATTATACAAGTATTACAATTTAAATATGTTAGTGAGATGAATGAAATTGCGATTTCATTTTTAAAAGTTCCTTACATTGAGGTTCGAAGTGAGATGTACTGATTCTAAGTAACGAGGCTAAATGGTCATCTGTCAGTCTACTTCTGGAAATAATTCTTTCTGAGGTTCATAGTTGAAATCACATATATGAGATGAAGCAAACATAGCACTGATTTCTGGCAGAGAGATATCAAATTTGGGAAACTTACTTTCGATAATGATTTGTAAAACTCTAAATTTGGACTATTTTTGAAACAACTGCTTGAGATGATTGTTAGATTGCAACTCAATTAATTCAACCTGCAAATCTGACCTCACTGCTTCAATCACCACAATATTTATTTTTTCACAATTTAAGTAGAAAGGCATGGTAAAAATATCCAATTCTGTTTGAATGGCACTGAAATCTGAAAATCTCGACTTGAACTCAAAATGCAAGCCATCTCCATCATTTTTCAAGCCATCTTCATAATTCTTAAAAGCTTCTCTTCATTTAATGAGGGTTTTTGAATTTAACTTCGGTAAATGAGACAAGTCGTTGATCCATCATATATCTAATATCAAAGCTTTGACTAGCTTAATCAAAGTAGAAAGAAGATGGATATAATATATAAATATGTGTTTTTCTTTTAATTTGCTTCGGAACTGGCAAATTAAAATTCTATCCGCTGGCCGGATAAAACCTTCCGGCGAGCCTTAGTTTGCCCATCCCTGGTCTACACCATATATTTATTATTTGAATACTCATTCAAATACTATGAAACTCATTCTACCTGAATGTTCCCTAAGTTAATACTAAATTTCAAATAGCAAACTACTAAATTCGATTACGTCACTAGTCATTAAAAGAAACTCGACCCCCCACCCCTTAAAAACATTCCATTTCATACCCAGAGGCGGTGGATAAAAGAAATCGTTTGGCACAAGCGCACCATGTGAAGTTCGACCAACCGACCTATTTACGACCGCGAAGCCTGTTGCGAACTTCAAAAGCGAGGGTGTGAAAGACCGGGTATTATCGTCTGCGTTTATCCGCGTGCTCGTTTGGCAAGACGTTAAAGTAGGAGGGTGAACGGGGTGGGCACAAGACGGAATCGTGATTTAGGTTTCTGGATGGGCGGGGGCAGACGAACGAAAAAGGAAGGAGAAAAAAAATTCACGAACGCCCTCGCAGTGAGTTACGCGGAACTGGCAGACGATAGCGTGCACGCACGTCGCAAATCACGCACGCGGTGAGGAGGGGTGGTCCGAGCAGACGATTTTTCGCAGTGTTGTTTCTGGAAGTACAAGAAAGGCGGAGACGACGTAACAAATAAGTGAAACTGACATTACAAATGTTACGATTTGATTTTACATTCACAAAAGGCAGATTCTATATAGTTTTATGCTTACGAATTTTTTCGTTAAATGAAGAACTATTTTAATTATATAAGTAGCCTTCTATTGTATCAATTGATTGATTGATTATTGGTTTATTGAACTGTACTCCGATCAAACACATATTCACACTTTAATTATTACCGATTCCATCAAGAATATATTCGTGTGCTACAATATTAAATACATTTTTTAATATTGTTTTGTAATTCAGAGGATATGCACACGTTTGTTATTCTCGTTTAATAAAACCAAATCAATTAAATTAACAGTTTAAAAAAGCAATAGAACAATAAAGAAACGAACCTTTGGCAATTCAAAATTAGTAATTCTCGAATATACTTTAAAAAATTGTTAAAAAAATTGTTAAAAACTTGGATTGTATAAGAAAAATTATTATTTTTATATCTTTGTTAATTTGAAGGGGAAGGAAGCATTGTGATCGAGCACCGTAGGTAGAAGTTGATTTGGCTCCGTGACGCTTCTTACAGGTAAGAGACACCTTTTTAAAGTGGATATTTTGGATTCGAACCACCTTCACAATTTTTTTCAGGTCCCAAAATTTGTGAATGCATGGTGTTCCCAGGTGGCAGCGCCCAATGATGCTTTTGACTTCGCGGATCTAACGAGTCGGTATATTTTGATGGCCTGGCTAAAGCTAATAAAGTGCAAATTTAATACTAATAACATTATCATGTTCACACAAGATAACAAACAATCCATAAAACAATAGCATCAATAACATCGATTCAACACGCTGTCTTTGAATCTGAGGGAAAAAAAAAGAAATGAATTTTTTACTATGATTGCACTGCGCAGATGGTACTCACTTAGCATTACCCAGGAGGTGCGTGTAGCTTGAAGATAAGCGACGGACGCGGAGTAACAACATCCCCGCAACGCTCAGGTTAGACCGGGATTTACGGTTTAAAGTGTATTCCGAACCACTACAAACAACCATGGTCCCTTCTGGACTCGAACCCGAAACCTGTGGTACAGAGCACCAGAGCGCTAGCCACTCGACCATCAGGCCCCATCTTCACAAATTTGATACTAGAATAATATCACGTTCACACAAGATAACAAATCTATAAAGCAATATAACCTCTCACATCAATAACATCCATTCAACATGCCGAATCTGAGAAAAAAATGAATTTTTTTAATACTGCCAACCAATACAGTATTATTATTATTGTTATTAGAATTTTTTTATTTCTTTTTATTTTATTTCTTTTTTTATTTTATTACTGGCACATTTTATAATTTTCACCTTTCACAAATTTTATACTAGAACACTATCACGTTCACACAAGATAAGAAACAATCTATAAAACAAGTAATATAAAAAAAAATAATTTTAAAGTCAATTCCTACTTTTTTTTCACTCTATTGCAGAAAGTCCTTTATAAATAATTTTCATTCATTTTTTTAAGTTTATCTGGCGCCATCTATTGGTAGATAAATGCAATTAAATTTTTAAAAAACTAAAATTAATGAATTAAATTTAATCACTGAATTAATATTTGAAAAACTGTATTAACATCAAAGTGTCATCCACTACAAATTAAAAAAAAAAAAAAAATGTATTTGAACTTGAGTGGATGAATAAAAAGCATTTTATTAAAGATTGAAAATTTGAACAAGATATATATATATATAGGGAGAGTGTGAGCTAACAGAAGGAATTGAAAAATGTAAACAACCTATACAACAATATAACCTCTCACATCAATAACATTGATTCAACACGTTCTCTCAGAATTTGAGAAAAAAAAATATGAATTTTCACAAACACTACCGATTAGTGCAGTATTATTATTTAATTATTTTATTTTATTTTATTACTTGCACATTTTTATAATTTCCATCTTCACAAATTTTATACTAGAACACTATCACGTTCACACAAGATAACAAATAATCTATAAAAACAATATATCCCTCACATCAATAACATCGATGTCAAAAAGTTACTTTACTGAGAACTCCAGTAAAATTGCAAAAAAAACATATATTGTTTACAATTCCTACACATTATTACAATATATATATATATATATATATATCAAAAGATATAAAAAAATTATTTATCAACTAACGTTAGATTGTGGTAAAAATCTTATTATGCATTTACTTGCACAAAATTCGTCATGACCTACTAACAATTTTCATTTCAACAGAAAAGTTTTCTTAGAATTTTGAATAAAAACAAATAAACCTTTTACAAAAAAAAAAAAATCCGCAAACCAGACAAAACAAAAAACCTCGAGCAGCAAGTTAATTCTGATTTCGAGAATTATTACACGAAAAACAAAGCATTTTAAGAATAAAAAACAGCTAAAAGGAGGTTTCCAGACCGCACACGTATGAAACCGTAGGTAATTTGTATCATATCTTAAGTAGATATTTTCGTAATAAATACCCTAAGAGTTTAAGCTTTTGTTTTTGTAAGGGTCCAACAAGGATAATTGGCTAAACAAGCCAAATTGGTATCTAATGAAAGAGATAAGTTGATTCCCTAGAAAAAAAATGGTTTATGTTATAACAAAAACTTATCACATTAATAAACAATTTAATGTTAAATTAGCCATATTATCATCCATTTAGATTCTGAGAATCTTTTACAAGTTATGTTTATTTTATCGCATTTTTGGTTGTTATGGGGATTATATTGTAGAACTTCATATGCTGTTTTACTGTTGTGGAATTGAAAAAAAAAAAAAAAAAATGTTTGTTTACTATTTTTTTTTTTTATCTCGTGATTAAAGAAATAAAACGCGAGCAAAAAATTGTTTTTAAAAGAAATACTATAATAAAAAAAATAGTTTTATTCTGAAAATTTTTGTTCGTTATTTTTTTTTTTTTTAAATAACCTTTTAACATAACATGTAGAAAAGTAAAATTACTAGAATTTGAAGTCAGTAAGTTGAATTCCACAAAAATAAATTGAAGTAACTAAAACTGAACTATTTTGATTCTAGTTTCAAGTTTACTGTCTTTCAATGTTAGCGAGAATATTTTTATAAGATTTAAATTAACTATTCTTTTATTAAATTGTTTCACATTTCGCTTTAGGAGTATGTTGAATGTGAATTTGAAGTATGTTGATTTGAAAATAGATAGCTCTTTAACTATTTCATAAATGGTTTTAGAAGATTTAATGATATCTCTAATGGCAAATTTTTGGTGATTATAAAGAATACATGTCAGAATAAATATCTTTTGATAAATGGACTCTTTGCAATCTCTACGAAATTAAAATAAGATAAATAAAATAATAACAATAAAATAAGTAATAGAATTTTGTGTTTGTTGTTATTTACATATAATATTTTTTAACTGTAAATTATAAACTTTTTTTTTTTTTTTTTTTTTGTCGTGGATATATTAAGACTAAAATAATGATAAAGCGGTACTACTTTTTTTAATTGTTAAAGTATCTAAGCTATTTAGTATTTTTGTAATGAAAATAATGAAAGCAGAAATAGTTAAAAGCAATCTATTAAAGAAATTACTGTTAAAATTAATTGAGTTTCTTATTTTTAATAATAAAATTAATTTTTAAATTTAATATTGTATTTTACATAGAAAGTCACATCTTAGAGCTCTGGAACTCGGTGTCACAAGTTTCAGGTTATAGTCCCGGTTGTAGCAAGGGTGTTTGTAGTGGTTCGGAAGTCACTTTAAACCGTAGGTCCCGGTCTAATATGATTGTAGAAATTTGGCCGTAGAGTTGACAACCTTACCCCGTAAAAATCAAACATCTCCTGTCTTGAAATCTGCCAGTATGCAGACGATCTTGGCCCATTATGGGGTTGTTGTGCCAATGAAGAACAAGAAGAAGAAAGACACTGCCGAAATAGCTTTAATAAACTATAAAAATATGTAAGATATGAGTTCGTAACCAGAAATTCATGGACTTCTAGCCGTGAGTGTGAATGATAAGTGTCATTATCTTTAAAATTACTTTTTTTCAGTAAATTTAATTTCCAATTAAATTTTCTACTAATTAATGTCAGTGAAAATGAAATTCCTTATTAATAAAAGCGTCTCGATTTATTCTTATATGAATATACTCAATAAATTATAATAATATTAACCATTATTAGTAAATGAATAAGAAATACTTCATGCTACATAACAATTATCTCATATCTATAAAAATTCCATTTTGATGGTATAACAGTTATTATTAATAGCATCATGTCAGTAGATATGAGTATTAATGTGCACAGGAATCATGCTAATTAATTGCCTACTCATCAACAGTGGTCATTTAACAACTAATAGTTCATGCCGCGTATATTAATGTTATTATCCTAACTAAATAATAAAAATAAAGAACAAAATAAAGAATAATAATATATTTTTCATTGTCACATTAAATAATAATAAAAAAAAAAATACAGCATAATTCAAATATTATTGTTAAAAACTTGTCATGAATACTGAAAGTGCAACCATTTATTTTCTCAGCCAAGATGTAGGATGAACTGTTAAAGAACCTAATTGTCAAACATTCACCAAACCAAAGAAGTCATCGGTGGCCAAAGTTCACATAAATGCAACCACAAAGCTATACACTGTCCTAACAACCTAAAGTCTGATTTAAAGTTTTCAACAAAGAACTACTTTCTAAATAAGTGATGGTTTATTACTTTCTAACATGAAGAACTCTCTCCAACACCATGACATTTGTCAGCTATCTTCAAGAGGCCGTGGGTATCCAAACTTGGAACGACCTCTCCCAGTGTCTTTTTTTTTTTTTTTTTCTTTCTTTAGTTTTATGAGCTTCTTATTTATGGGCAAGTTTCTTCTGCACTTGAACTCTGGGGATCCACAGCTCACTCCTGCAGGATTAAGGGGTCAAGGAGATGCTCCCGCCTTTTCGCGCCACACACACGACGCCCATTACTCATGGTTCCTTGTAGTTTCAAGTCGCTCACCCTTAAATCATGCAGCCGGTGGAAGATTCGTTATCGGCATCTTTTTTTTATAATGATCATCATTATTTTCACTGTGGATAAGATATGGCGGAGCATTAATTGAAGAATGGCGCTAATCCCAGAAGGTGGAGACACGTATTACAGGTCAAGGAGGCCTTATCGACAACTTAATAAATATTTGGTAGGGCAAGTCGTTCGCTTTCTAAATTTGTGAATTAGTAATATCTTCACGACATTCACTTGAAGCAGTGAATCTTGACTTTTATTTCAGTACTCTGATAGTGCACGTATGTGTCCGTTTTTATTTTGGTGTTCCAAAAGGAAAAACGCTATTCCCAAGTCATTTTTATCATTGTATGAAAAACAAATTGTAGAATTTTGAAATCTAATGTTAAACAAATTAATTGGATGCATTGTTATTTAAAATTGCCCCAGAAATGCTTTGTGACAATCACTTAAAACAGTAGTTCTTAATTTTGTTCCTTGATCCTAAAACGGGTCTCCACATTAAATTATTTAATTATTTAAAGCATGAATGAAAAAAATTGGTTAATTTAATGTAAGCAGCAAAATTTCTTTTACTCAATATTAAAGTATTTACAAGGGTCTGATGGCCGAGTGACCAGCGCTCAGTACCACACTCAACAAGAGGATCAATATTATAACAGACAAAAAAAAAAAAAAAAAAAAAAAAAAAAAAAAAGGAAGAACTGAGGAATTTATGACACCATTTTTCCACAATTCGTGGGTAGAGGGGATTCCATCTACTGTAAAAGAGCTCCATAGTTTTTTTTTTCTAATCACTCAGAGATCAATTTTGTAGCAAGAAAATCAATGGATATGTATGAAAATATCATTATCTTACATTTTATAAAATAAGATCCAAGATAAATGAATTGAGATATGTAATGGCTACTATGACTTTTATTGAAAATAAAAAAAAAGAAAAATTCAATTTTATCCATAGATTTCATCAACAGTTATTGAAATAGATGTTACATGTGATATTGCATCTTTTATCTTGTGATTTTACAACAAAGACACATGGGGTCAATTTTAACATTATTCATGCCATTGCTAAGATATTAAAGGCAGCCATTATCACACTCGATGTGTCTCAAATAAAGTAAACAATATTATAACAGACCAAAACGATAAAAAAAAAAAAAAGAACAAAAGAACTGAGGAACTTATAACTCCATTTTACCACAATTCATGGGCAGTAGGAGGAATCAATCCCCTTTCAAATGAGCCCAATAGTTTCGGATCTAATCACTCAGAGATCACTTCTCTAGCCAGAAAATCAATGCCAATGGATATGTATGGAATTAACATCATATTACATTTTGTAAAGCAAGATCCAAGACAAATGAATTGAGATATGTGATGGCTACCATGGTTTTAATTGAAAATACTATATATAAAAAATAGCAGAAATAATTCAATTTTATGCATTGATATCATCGACAGTTATTGAAATAGATGCTATAGCATGTGATAGTACATCTTTTACTTCTATTTTGTGATATTACAACAAAGGCACATAAATGGATCAATTTTGCCGTAATCCATACCATTGCTGAGATATTAAAGACAGCTATTATCACACTCAATGTGTCTCAAATAAGAGATTCAATATTATAATAGGCCGAAAAGAACGTAAGAACTGAGAACTCCCTTTTTCCACAATTAGTGGGTGGAGGCAATCCACTACAAAGAGCTCCATAGTTTGGTTTCTAATCCTCCAGAGAACAATTCTGTGGCAAGAAAATCAATGCCAGTGGATGTGTATGGAAATGTCATTATCTTTCATTTTGTAAAGCAAGATCCAAGACAAATGAATTGAGATATGTGTTGGTTACCATGACTGTTATTGAAAATACCACAAATAAAGAATAACAGAAATAGTCTAATTTTATCCATAGACATCATCGACAGTTATTGAAATAGAGGCTACAACATGTGATATTACATCTACTTTTATCTTGTGTTATTACAACAAAGGCACATAAATGGGTCAATTTTGCCATTGTTAAGATATTAAAGTCAGCCATTATCACAGTCGATGTGTCTCAAATAAGTGAACCAAAATTATAACAGGTCAACAGCATCAAAAATAAATAAATAAATAACTGAGAAATTTATAACTCCATTTTTTAAAAATTCGTGGTTAGTGGAAGGGATCAACCCCTCCAAAAGAGCCCAATAGTTTGAAATCTAATCATCCAGAGATTAATTCTGTAGCAAGAAAATCAATGCCAATGGATAAGTTTACAAATATCATTATCTTACATTTTGTAAAGCAAGATTCAAGACAAATGAATTTGAGCTATGTGATGGCTGTCATGTCAATACCACAAATAAAAAAAACAACAAAAATAATTCAATTTTATACATAGATATCATCGACAGTTATTGAAATAGATGCTACATCATGTCATATTGCATTTTTACTATTGTCTTGTGATATTTCAACAAAGGCAGATAAACAAATGAATCAATTTTGCCATTATCCATACCGTTGATAAGATATTAAAGGCAGCCATTATCACACTCGATGTGTCTCAAATAAGAGGCCATAATCACCAAAAAAAAAGTATCATTATCACAGGCAAAATCCCCATTATAACTGGCTAAAAAAAAAAAAAAAAAAAGTCAAAGAACTGAGGAACTAATAACTCCATTTTTCTACAATTCGTGGGTGGAGGAAGGAATCAATCCCTCTTCAAAATAGCCTAATAGTTTGGGATCTATATCACTTCTGTAGCAAGAAATTCAATACCAATGGATATGTAAAGAAATACCATTATCTTACATTTTGTAAAGCAAGATCTAAGACAAATGAATTGAGATAATGTGATGGCTACCATGACTTATACATAGATGGAAAATGCCAAAGGTAAAAAAAACAGCAGAAATTATTCAATTTATATCCACAGATATCATCGACAGTTATTGAAATAGATGCTGCAGCATGTGACATTACTTTTATATTGTAATATTACAACAAAGGCATAAATAAATGGGTCAATTTTTCCATTATCCATACCATTGCTGAGATATTAAAGGCAGCCATTATCACACTGGATGTGTCACAGATCAGAGAATCAGTATCAGAACGAGACCATCAGTAAGAAGAGCCGAAGAAAAAAAAAAAAAACTTCAACAATTGTGGAAATTAACTCCACTTTTCGAAAACAATGCCTGAGGGTGCAGAGAACATCGCATTCCACTGCAACAAAAGCCGAATAGTTGGCTTGACCCCATCAGTTTCACAACTTTCACCCCCATCCCCCTCCCCCTAAGAGACACCCACAAAGAAGAACACTGCGATACATACCTGTACGGAGTGTCCTTAATCGGTCATTAAGCCCAAAAACGAGGCTGGGGCCGAACAACAGAACCAATAAAAATAACAAGAAAAGAACGAAAAAAAAAGAAAAAAAGAACACTGAAAACTGGTTAGAGTTGGGGTGGTTCTGCACAAGTAGACAATTCCAGCGATGAGAAACTTGTCACTCCAGCTGTGGCAAATGGCGGGAACTTATAATGACGATTTCAGGGGGGGGGCACAAACTGAAGTGAAGAAAGAAAAATCACAAGTGGAAAGCTATCGATGGCATTTCTTACACTTTTGTTTCTTCAGTTTTAGGGCTATAAAAATACCACAAGTGTAAGCGCCTTGCTCAAACATTAAGGTGAATTAGAAGCCAGTTTAGAGATATAACGAAAACAAAAAAAAAAAAAAAAAACGCACGGTTAAATGTACAATCCAGTTCACCGTGAAAGTTGTTTTTTTTCCCCCTTCAGTAATGATATTTCAGGATGCACTAAAGGTGATAGAAAACTGTTAAATGATAGCTATTATGTGTTCACACACTATTTAATGTTTGGAAAAGAATGTTTATGGAGAAAATGACAAACAAAATAACAGAATCAATGGTTTTAGTTCAGCAAAAAATAAAATATAATCGAGAAAGTTTTTTTTTTTAATATCTTTCCTAAGGAAATCGCATTTAATATAAGATGTAAAATCGAGAAAGAAATTTTAAGAGCATAGATATGAATGTAATGAGCTTGCATAGTTAAATGTAATACTAAACTTAAAAAAAAAAAAAATAATAAAAAATACCCACAAATGAAGAAATTAAACAATTTTCTTTGAGTTTATAAAAGCTAAAGTTGTTGATAGTTTATAATGCATAAGCCAATCAATGGATGTCCTGTGTACGTTGAAGAGCTTATAATCTATAAGTCAATGAATGAAGGTGTGTTGAAAATTTTATAATCTATAAGCTACGTTGCTTTTCATATATGTATATTTTTCAAATAAAATGATATAACAAAATTAATTTAAAAAAATATTTTGGATCATTCTAATAAATTATTGCTTTAAAAACAATATCGATCTGACGTATCGATAATGATAGGACCCATGTAGTGATAAACACATCTTATGGTCAATCTAATCTTATTGTCTTAAAAACAATATCACTAATATGATAAATACCTAAATTCAGGTATCAACTCGAAAGACTTTGATATGTAAATTGTACAATGATATCTAAAAATTCAGCAATAACTGAATTCTATGATTTAAGTTTCTCCTATTATATTCTAATTGCTTAGTAATAAATAAAGAAAAAATTATTTTTAATTAAACGAATAAAATATTTTCATACAATTAAATATATCAATATTGCTTTGTGATATTTCTCATAGAATTACGCTTCATTAAAATCTCATAGAATCTCACTTCATTAAAATGTTTTATCAAAATTTAAACTATATTTCCTACATTTTTATTTTAAGCAGCGATAATAACTTCAGAAATATGAATTTTACAACAATAAACACAAAATATTTTCAACTTTAATCATATTTTCACAGAACACATAACATAAAAGAGATGCCCGAATACTTTTGAAAACCTATTTCCCCCCAATGGAAAACAAAAAGGTAAAAACACACACACACACACACAAGGTCTCCATTCATTGGCATAACTGATATAATAAAATGAATTTCAAAAGCATTTTGATCAATCTAATTGTGAAAACAATATCAATCTGACGTATCGACAATATAATTAGTTTATATCTAAATTATATTATATAGATATCAACTCAAATGACTGATATCTAAATTGTAAGACATCGACATCTAAAAATTCAACAATAACTGACTTCTATGAATAAGGTTTTCCTTAATATTCTAAGTGCTTATTAATAAATAAAAAATAATTATTTTACTAATTAAACGGATAAAATGTTTTGCATATAGTCAAGTATCTGAAATATTGTTTTGCTATATTTCTCACAGATGACAATTCATTAAAATGTTGCCACAAAATGTTAAGTTAAAAAGCAAACTGTTCAGTTAACGAAACAAAACAAATTATTATTTATTAAATTAACAAATTATTTTTTAAAAACAAATTTTTTTTTTTTTTTTTTTTTTTTACTTTAAGTAGTGATTATATTTTTAGAAACATAAATTTTTACAACAATAAACCAAAATACTTTTTAACTTTAATCATATTTCCATAGAACACTAAACATAAAAGAGATGCCCGAATACTTTTGAAAACCCATTTCCTCTCCAATGGAAAACAAAAAAGGTAAAAAACACACACAAGCCATCCATTCATTGGCATAACTGCGTTCCACGCTTTCCAAAACCAATACATAATTCCATAACTGATCTCATCAATGGCCGTCTTTTTCGAGAACTGGTAAACGTGCGTGACAATTTATTAAGGCCCCAATAAAGGGACACTACATGCATCCATACATAAATAGCTTTTTGTCAGTGGCGTTATGCGATGATTATATTGTATTGCGAATCATTATGGGTCTTGGGCAGGAAGTGACACTGTTTATAGGGTATTTCCTGGAATCAGGTAGCTGGACTGTAGTGCACAATGCAAGGGTCGGTATCGTTTGTCCTTTGCTGAAGGTGCTGGGAATATAGGTGAGGACATTGGCAACTACAAAAAGAAAACCTGTACCGATGGATAATGATTAGTTCCTTGTTGTTAGCACAAAATAGTGCAGTTTTGTTAACATACAGTGGCTGTCAATAAGTAACTCAATATCGTCAAAATATGCATGGGTTGGTTGTATATTATCTGCATGCAAATTCAATTAGAAAATTTTAAAGAAAAGACATTTGTACCACAAACACAAACACGTTTTTCGTGGAATATGGCAATATTTGTTGATATGTGATTAATAAAAGTGATCGATACTATTTGTTTGGGGCTTTACCTCCCTCCCATTGTGATAGGTGTGAAAATAAGTAAGGACACCTTTTGTAGTAGGTGTGAAAATGAATAAGGACATTGGGAAATTCAATAGAAATTGACCAGAAGTGCTACAGTTAAACAGTGGATAATGATGTACCCCTTATTGTGGGCATAAAAGGCTGCATTTTAGTGTATCTTTTTATCTTGAAATCTCTTGTCGATAGTTTTTCATTTTATAGCGTGATAAACACAATTAGGTATTTTTACGAAGAAGAAAAATAATATATTCATAAGTTTAAAAAATTGAAGTTCATATTAAAAATGTAAACCCGTTTATTTTCGTAGAATACTTTGTGTACAATACCAAATCAGTATTGTTGGTTAAATGCAGTGCCTTCTTTTATGATGGAAGGGAAGACAGGTGAAACATTGAGAATTTAAAAGAAGATAGTTATTGTACCAGTTGACAATGGATAAGGACTTGTCATTTTGTTGAGATACAATATTGCAGTTTATTCATTTTAATAAAATCTTTGTATTTTGAAATATCGATCGGAATGATAAGTTCTTGTTGATCATAATCAATAAAAACTTATTATTATTATTCTGATTATTCTATTCTTATTCTGAACTTCTTATTCTGATAGCGTTTTTAACACATGCTTCGAATAAAATACAATTTCGATTTCTTAAAAATTTATTTGAAATTTTTTTTTAAAGACAGGTTATTGGTTAAATTTTGAATATTAAACGGTTTGATAATGTTTGTCAGATGTATTATCTTCTTTTCTTGAAAAAAGAAAATAACTGAAGACATAGACAGCTTAGGAAAACAGACCTATAAAAATGGACTGTTGTACTAATGAGTAACGGGCGATAATTTTTGTTATTTTTATAACAGTTATTAATTTTAGTACATATTTTAACAAAAATATCGGTAACTATTTTAGCATAATCAACAAGAGCGTATTATTCTGACAGCGTTTAACACGTGGGTCGAATAAAATACAATTTCTATTTCTTAAAAATTAAGGCTTATATTAAATTTTTCTTAGAAATTTCTTTTAAAGGCAAGTTATTTGTTAAAATTTTCTATACTAAACGCTTAATAATGGTAATGTTTGTCAGATGCATTATCTGCCTTCCCAAAGAAAATAACTGAAGTTATAGACAGCTTTGAGAAAACCATATAAAATGGACGGTTGTGCTTATGAATAATGGGTGATCATTTTTTGTTATTTTTATAACATTCTAATAAAAATTTTTACCAAGAAATATCACATCGATAATTAATTTAATATTATTAATTTATGAATGGTTAACCATAGTTTGTTTTTATAATAATTGTTTTTAACACATTTTGTTTAGATCAATACAATTAGAAATTTAAAAAACAATGAAGGGAGTATTAAAATTTACCTAATGCTCATTTACCTAAATGCTATCAAACTTACATATTCATGTTTAAAAAGTTACATTATATATGTGAACATAGAATAAAATTTAGTTAGATAGAGTTCATTTTTGATGAACATGAATATGAAATCATTTTTCTTTCGAACCTATCACAGATTATTAATAATTTTGAGATCGTATAAAAACATGAAAAGACAAAGAATCACAAACATAAAATCATTTGAAATGTACGACATTTTTTTAAAAACATAAACACGAATAAAAAATTATTTTAATTACACGCAGAAAAATATTTCAAATAAGTGAGTGAAAATGGCGGCAACGGTAAATTTAAAGTCAACAAAAAAGATATGCTTTTCAAAAATTTAAAAAGAAGAAAAAAAAAAAAAATTCTTTAAAATTAAAAAGAAAAATAAATTTAACAAATACGAAATAAAAACTCAAACAATACGATGAAAAGAAATAAAAATCAAATATATCTCCCATAAAAACTATTTAAATTCTTTTGTACTGATATTCGTCTGCATTGAAGTTGAATTTTTTGTTGGACAAACAATCCAACTAATTACTACCACAGCACAGCTGGTTTTTTCCCTTTTTTGTTTTGTTTTTTCCCCTTTTTATTATTTTTTTCCGCTTCCAATTTTCTAAACATACTTCTCTTGCGGCTCTGGCTTTTATTTTTCAAAGAAACCAGAACAATACTAATGAGGATCCCAAAACTCTTCGACTCTAAACCCAAATTAATAATTAGGGATCGTTTCACGTACAAGTTATTTTTGCATCGAAAATGTAGTTTGTTATCGCATCTAAAAGAGTTTTTTTTTTTTTTTTTTTTTTTCTTTGAACTACGACGTAGATGTAGAAGATAATAAATTTTCGCTGCAACTCTATTTTTAATTGTGTTTATTTTTTTAAATATAAGTTTGATTTTTTTTTTTTAATTTCCATAAATAAAAAGAAAATATTTTAAAATTAATATTTCTTACAAATTGTTTTGGAAAAAAAAAATTATTATATTAATAAAGGAATAAAATTTTAATTTAAAAACGTTTTTTTTAACTGTAGACGATTCTCTTGTTATTAATTGATTTATTTAAAATTATTTTGATATTATCAATATTTTTAAATTAATATTTCCTGCAAATTGTTTGAAAAAAAAAGAGTTATATTAATAAAGGAGTCGAATATTTTTAAAAAACATTTTTTTTAATTGTAAAAGATTATCTTGTTATTAGTTGATTTATTTAAAAGTATTTTGGTATTATTAATACTTGTAAATAAATTTTGAAAATTATTTTAAAAGTATTAATTATATACTGGTATTTTGATCAGTACTGGTATTTTTGTAATCAAATTAAAATACCAGTATCAATCAAAATATCAATTTTTTTGCCAGTATATTATTAATTTATTTTAATGCTTTTGAATTAAATAATAAATAAATCAAAATACCAGTTTATTATTAATAAATACTAGTATTTTAATTTATTTTTTATTTAATTTAAAAAGTATTTGGGTTTAAAAAAATTTAACAAAATACTACATTTAAATTTTTCAAAGAATAATAATGCAATTCTTTTATTTTTAATATTCAAATACCAAAATAATTATAATCAGTATTTCTAGAATATGAAATTAAAAAGTGAATAGAAATTGTTTAGGCATACGGTTAACCAATACATTTACAAAGTCAGTTAAATTTTTTTCTTTTGAAAAATTGGTATAAAATGAAAAAAAGATGAAAAACATTGTTTAATAAATCTAAAAACATTTTATAATAATTTTAAATATTCATAAAATAAAAAAAAATTTTTTTACATGGCCAAAGAGAGAAAATTGCAAAAATTGATGAGAATAATGCCAAAACAAAGATTGAAACTGGATAGACCATTGGACTATTACTACACCACACCACACCACACTACATCCCTGTTCCTAGAGCTGAGTTGCCCCTATAAAGTTTGGGAATGATGTGGATGAGAAGTCTGACTGGGCTCCGTGACGATCATACGAGACCGGGATCTGTGATTTAAAATGGATTCCGAACCTCTACAAACATCCATGACACCTCCGGGACTTGAGCCCGAAATTTGTAGCACCGACACTCGACTATTCAGTCCCCAGCCCATTGCTCCTGCAAAACCAAAATATTCTGTGCTTATCATGGAAATGAGTAGAATAAATATGTAGGCCAGAAAGTCTTTCCATGTGAAAATGAGGATATAAACCTTTTGCCATTTAAAATTGTGGAAACAAAATGTGAGTGCTTCAATATAGTAACCTTGAATTAACCTTGAAAAAATGAGAACTAGTTCAATCGTTTTTAACACATGAGGTACTCAAAATTTATTTTAATGCTGATAAATACCTACCAAAAGATAAATATTGCCTGATAAATTAAGTATTTATCAAATTGTTGTGCAAGTTTTTTATTAATCAATATTTTTTTTTACCTAAATTAGCACTGAAAATGAAATGACCTTGAATTTATTGATAAAATCAAATAACCTCATGAAATATTGCATTTCTAATAAAAAATTTCAAATATCTAATAACAATATGTGCAATTCATAGAATTATGATGGATAAATTCTTGATAAATACTTACCAAGTTAGGCTGTGAAAGTTTAATTAATCAATATTTTTTTACCTAGATAAGCTATGAAATAAAATGACCTTGAATTTATAGATAAAATCAAATTACCTCATGAAATATTTCATTTCTAAACAAAAATTTCAAATATCTAGTAACAATATTTGTAATTGATACAATAATGGTGGGTAAAATTCTACGAATATTTATATTACACCAACGAATTTAAAAATGTGTGTCATCGATTTTTGCGGAAGTAAAAACGACCAGATGTACATAAATTATTATGTGAAAAAATTTCAGGAAGAGAATATACTACGATATGTATATATAAAAAAAAAATCACCACTAGTTGTTACACCATTTTACCAACCCTGATAATAATAAAAAAAATAAAAAGAAAAAAAAAAGAACAGACACAAAACGCGTGCCTCCCTTTCTGTGACCTTCAAAATCCTAATCCTGCACCCCTAAAATTCCCCTAACTCCCACTAACAGCTTTCACTCATTCAGGGACAGAGGGAAAAAAAAAATGGCGACTTGGCAAAAAAAATAGCAAAACAGGTCGCCAAAAGTGCGCCAAACGATCAAACGTAAGAACACTTGATTTTTTTTTGTCAATAATAATGTATAAATTTTACATAGTTTCTTTTCTTTTTTTCTAATGTATAATTTTACATAGATTTCTTTCTTTATTCTTTTTATCGGAATATATTATTACTTATTCTTTTTTTTTTTTTTTTTAAGAAAAATGGAACATGGTTTTTCTAAGAATCTGTTTTGTAAGTTTGTTTCAGAGAATAGAAGATGAATAAATAAACTAAATTCGATTTTGAAATAACTAAGTCTGGTTTATCAATAGCAATATGATGGGGGATAATGTAGATATTTTTCTTGTAAACGAATAACGGAAAATATGAAAGATAAAAATATTAAAGAGAAAGTAAATAACAATAAATAGAAACATTGTTAATAAATGTTTCTAAAAAATAAGTTTACCGATTTATAACTGAAACTTCTCATATTTTCTTTTAAAAAAAAATTTAAACTAAATAAAACCAAAACAATTTATTTAAAAACAACAATGAAATATTATTTAAAGCAACCAAAAGAATTCTGGAACAAATAATAAAATTGTTTTACGATAGATTGATTGTTGTACGACAATAGATTGTTGTTCAATCATTCTATAACGACAACATATTGTTGTACAATAAATCGTTGTTCAATCTTTTTATATCGACAACAACAGTGTTGTACAACGACAGATTGTTGTCCAATCATTCTATATCGTTGACAATATCGACAACAACAGTGTTGTACAACAACAGATTGTTGTTCAATCATTCTATATTGACAACAACATAGTGTTGTACAACAATAGATTGTTGTTCAATCATTCTATATTGACAGCAACAACATATTGTTAAACAATCGATTGCGGTCGATACTTATTTTTAAATATGTTTTAATTTAAAATCGTTTGGTTCAATAAGCTTTTACATTATGTTTCTCGTACCAATTTTTTTAAACACAAATTCTATAAGTTTGCATTTTAATTAATGAACTATTATAATATAAAATTTGGAAAATGTACAAAAAAAAATTAATTCATCAAATTTCAAATAATTTTTATCTTTAAATTTTATTTTATAAGTAAACGCATTTATATAAAAATTAACTTAGTGAAAGGTTATGATCTTATAACAACGTAAAAAAGGTTTGGAGAGCTGTTATAATCATTGAAGAAATAAAAATTTTCAAATAATTTTCAAGTTTTTAATCAATTTTTCAAATAATTTTTATCATTAAATTTTAAATTTTATTTTATAAGTAAATGCGATTATATAAAAATTAAGTTAGTGAGAGAGGTTATGGTCTTATAACGATGTAAAAAAAGTTTGGAGAGCTGTTATAATCGTGGAAAAAATGTATAACAATGTAAAAAAGTTTGTTGAGCTGCCATAATAGTGGAAAAAGTGAACACAAAAATTAACTTATGATCTTATAACGATGTAAAAAAAGTTTGGAGTGCTGTTATAATCATGGAAAAATGTGTTGAAAGCAAATCTGTGGATAGAAAAAAGAAATAATTATGCATTTCAAAAAAAAAAAAAAAAAATTATAAAATATTAATTGTAACAAATAAATTATGCATGTTCTATAGTGCAGAATAGCAGAATCCTATTTTTTCCGCAAATAAATATAATTCATGGTATAATATATTACATTAGTTAATACTCTAATGTTTTAATAATTGATTTTTAAAAGAACTTTCAATATAATTTTTAATTACATTTTCATCACTTTTATACACACATCTCAATGATTATATATATTTAGCTAATAAATTAGATAATTTGAGTCACAAATTGCATTGTTAAGGGTTGCAAATTGTTAGTGTCAATTAAGATAAAAGGAAGAGTCAATTAGGATCAATATAATAATAAATTATAATCATTGATAAAAGTGTTAACAATAACCTTTCATTTATCAATGGTTATGAAATTTAAATCCTCAAATCAGCCATTACTGTTAATAACAACGCCAATGTTAAAAGGTTTATTTTTTATTGCTGATTTTGTCTTAATTTGAAGACTTAAAGTAATAAGCCAATCACAATTTATACTTGAAATGTCAGTAAGTAAGAATACAGTTATCAAAGATGTAATGAATTATATTAATGGTTAATAAATTTGTAGAAATAATTTATAACTATAATTGATAGTACAATACAATATCAAATAAATAACAATAGTATAAGAGTATATTATTGTATAAATAGTAGTGTAATAGTATAAAATATTGTGTTGATAGTTTAAAAATTATTGTCAATGAAACAATAGCAAAGACTAGGTGGCCTTAGACTTTCAAGGTGACCTTATTATTTTTTAACTATTCTATAATTAACAAAAAGTAATTAGCATTTATCAAAATCAGCATTTAGCATTAAGACAAAAAAAAAAAACTACAAAATGTAATAATATAATTATTCAAAATTTTCTTTGTAGTCGATTGTTGGACTAAATTATTTATAGTTAAAAATGTGGCACTCTGTTAAAATATTAAACAGTTAACAATGTTAGCTATTACTGCTGAAATATTAAATTGTTAGCAATATTAACTGTTTTAAATGTAGCACTCTGTTAAAATATTTAACTGTTAGCAATGTTAACTGCTGAAATATTAGACTGTTAACCGCTGAATATTAACCAGTTAACAATATTAACTGTTAACTGTTTTAAATAGCACTCTGTTAAAATATTGTTAAAAACGTAGCTAAATGTTTAAAATGTAGCACTCTGTTAAAATATTAAACTGTTAACAATATTAACTGCTAAAACGTAGCTAACTGTTTTAAATGTAGCACTCTGTTAAAATATTAAACTGTTAACTGTTAACAATTAAATTAACTGTTAAAAACGTAGCTAACTGTTTTAAATGTAGCACTCTGTTAAAATATTAAAAACGTAGCTAACCTGTTTTAAATGTAGCACTCTGTTAAAATATTAAACTGTTAACAATATTAACTGTTAAAAACGTAGCTAACTGTTTTAAATGTAGCACTCTGTTAAAATATTAAACTGTTAACTGAATATTAAACTGCTAACAATATTAACTGTTAAAAACGTAGCTAACCGTTTTAAATGTAGCACTCTGTTAAAAATATTAAACTTTTAACAATGTTAACCGCTGAATATTAAACTGTTAACAATATTGACTGTTAAAAACGTAACTAACTGTTTTAAATGTAGCACATGATTTAAAGAGACAAGTTACAACAGTTTCAATGGCAAACAGAGCTCAGCAGCCAAATACCAATATCCCCCTAAGCAAAACAGTCCAGGAAGCAGTATTTTTATGGCCCGACCCCACGGGCACCCTCGCTTACACCCCGTAGGGGAAGCAAACGATAATGACGTCATTCCACACCTTCTGCGACAGTCCAAATTTATCCCCCTGCCCCCTTATCCCAAGCTACTTGGGGGTAGAAAAAGAGGACCCCCATTTCTAGTTAGTGGTGGTGGCAAAGGCAGTAGCAAAAAAAAAAAAAAAAAAAAATTTGGCGGCCAAGGGCATTTAGGGGGTGGGGGGGGGAGATGTTGTAGCACCTCCATGCATGACCCTGACCCTCAATGTATATATGCAATAGTCAGGGTAAAAAAAATTGGGAAGGACGTTACCGAATTTTGCAGTGAGGGGGTGGTGGGCATGGTAAGGGGTAACTTGTTCGGTGAGGATCAATTTTTTATAGTGTTGGTGGTGTTGTATACTATAAAAAAAATATATATTACGTTTTATATGGAAAAATAATAGGAAAAATTTAGATGGATTATTAACATGAGATTTTTAAATATAATTGTATATAATATTTAAAAGTGCAATATATAACTAAGAGAAAATAATTGCACTACTTATCTATCTATCTATATATATATATATAAATATATAGAAAAATAAAAAATACATACTGCATAAATGTATTATATATGTACTATATATGCCAATTTAGCTAAAAAAATGGTTTAAGTTCAATTTGGAAAAAAATTAATTTATGGTGGCTGTAATTAGACATAAAATAATATGTCAATATGAAATAAAATAATAATATGAATATTCAATATGAAATAAAAATAATAATGTGAATATTCAATATGAAATAAAATAATAATATGAATATTCAATATGAAATAAAATATAATATATAATAGCCAAGATATAAAAAAAAAAAAAAAAAAAAAAAAAACTTAAATTATAAATAGAATAAAAATGAAATATAATAGCCAAAAATGAAATATAATAGACAAGATATAAAAATACTTAAAATATAAATAGAATAAAAAAAAAAAATATATAATATATAAGAGCCTTCAATATGGAATAAAATAATAATATAATAGCCAAGAGTTGCACCATGTCATTATACTTTTTAACCTATAAAATAAATGGCTATTGTTTTGGGAGTGGGCTTTTTTGTTCTTTGGCCACGTTCAATATTCTTATTGGTTATTTTTTATAAATTTCTTTCATGTTAATAAAAATAAATAAATAAATCTAGAAATTATCTTAAGCAAAGCAAAGTTCTTTTATTATTATTTTTGTATTTTATTATATTTAATAAAATTAGAAGATTGAATTCTGCAATTTAATATTTCATATATGCATTTATATGCATATTAAGGACAAAAAAAAAAAAAAAAATTAAAGCTTATAATTCAATAAATAAATTAATTATTTTCCTTTTTTATAAATTAAGATATTTAATTTTTATTTATTTATTTATTTTACTTATTTAATTACAAATATATTTTTAAATTTCTTTCATGAGTTAATAATTATATAATTAAATAATACAAAAATTGTACTAAAAGACGTCTGGTGAAAGTAAAGACAATTTTATTTCAAGGTGAAAATGAGATTTTTCAAGAAAAAAGAAAATTGTTTGGAATTCTGTAGGTTTTTTATTTTTTATTTTTTAAGATTGCTGTTATGCGTTTTGTTCTCACATTAAATTCTAAATTTAATGAATAACCTGTATATCTATCCACCTAGTATTACCAGCCAATTATATATATATATTTAGTTTTTAAAACTTTTAACTAATTTAAGCGAAAACGATAAACTAAATAACCTTAAGTATCTCAATGTATAACTTAATAGATTTAACCTACTTTCAAATAAAATATATCATTTACAACCACTTAAAAAATTAAGCACATTAAATTTTAAAAAGGATGGCATTGCATAATGATAGTTATTCCATCTTTACCAGTTGAATATTTACAACATTAGGCCTATTATTTAGCTAACGAGTAGGATTCTCATGATTCTATTTGCAATAACCTGGGATTAATTACAGACTAAAAATACACTTATAAAACCGACTATAACAAAATTGCAGAAATTTAAATCTAGCTTTTAAAAGCCTCAATTCGAAAATCACAAGGTTGTTCTCTTAGAGCTGTAATAATAATAATAATAAATAAATAAATAAACCTGGAGATTCTTTCAAGCAATGTAAAATTCTTATATTATCATTTTTATTATTTGTAATTTATTATATTTAATGAAATTCGAAGACTTTTTATGAATTGGCTGCAATTTAATATTTCATATTTGTAATTTTTTTTTTTTTTAATGTTAAAGGAAAAAAAAAATGTAAAATGTACAGCTTAGTTTACGCAATTTACAATTCAATAAATAAATAAATTAATTTCCTCTTTTTAAAAGGATGATATTTAATTTTTGTTTTATTTATTTATTTTGCTTATTTAATTGTAAATATTTTTTTTTTTTTTGACAGTAAAAGCGTTTCATCTATTTTATACTAGGAAAATTTCAAATAACCCGAATTGTGTTTATGTATGCGGCAGAATCACTAAACCTTCTAGTGACTTTTTAGAGGTACATTTTCATGTTATAAGGTAGAGAACCCAGAAAATAATCTCCAAACAGCCAATCTGCTGATACGAGAAGATTGGGCAATCAGTTTCTGAAATCAGATACTGCAATCGTCATTAGTACGCTAATATTAACTCATTATTGAGTGGGATCCCGCCAGACTTGTGGTCGAATGGAAACATGCGCAGCTAACATGTAGATGGACTCAGTTTGAATTCGATGGTTTAGTTTGTTTTTGCCGCTATAAGGTCATTTTTGCACACTTTGGGCTAATTAGACCTACAGTTTAACGTGGATTCTGAATTAGTAACAAACATCCATGCCACTACCAGAATTCGAAACTGAAACTTGTGATACCAACGGCTAGAGAGCTAGCCAATTGACCATCAGGCCGCTTTGAATTCGATGGGATTGTGACAACGCATAAAACCCTCGTCGTATTAACAGTAAGAATTTTAGATGGGAATTTTCCAAGTTTTCTTCATACGACACACAAATGCATGGAAAAAAATGTCTTCCATTCATCAACTGTCTATGGACTGCTTGTGTCATACATAGGTGAGACAAACTCACTGATGTAACAGCAAAACGTCATTAATAGTATTGGTAGTATAAAAACGTTATAAAATTTGATAGCTATTAACCACATACTTCTTATTAAATACAGACAGCATGTTTAAGGTTGGTTTTAGAACCTTTCAATATTCAAAAATAGTAATGAAAAATTTTTATATATAATAAAATCAATAACAACATAACAACTATTTAATAAAGCATTTTAATTACAACTTGTGCGATCAAGATGCATCTGTCACTGCCAAGTACATATTTAAAGCAAACGCAATTATCTAACATAATTTAAGAAGCAGGAACGATTTTTTTACATATTAATGAACTTCGCAAGAACATCAAAGAGAATTAATAACGTTCGAATATTTTAGAGTGCCTTTTAAGAATTTTGCGGAGAGATTTGAAATAGAGCGGAGGTAAAATTCATCACAGAATCAAATCAGGAGATTTAAATTCTTTAAATTAAGAGATTTTGGGATAGGGGAGTGGGAGGAAAGGAATGAAGACAAGGTTCGAAATTCGATTTCGTTGATTACTCCTCATTCATATTTAAATGAGAACATCTAGTTTCATTCTCCAAAAATTATGTTCGCATTAAGAAAAATTCCGACGGAGAACCAATCACAAGAATCAAAACTCAATTATATAAATGTAAAGTAGTTTTCTTAAGTTTGTAACAAGTAATTTTCGATTGGGAAAAATAATTTTAAGAAACTTTCTTTCGTTTTCTAATTATTATGTAAAAAAATTATATATATTGTTCTTTGCTATTAAAACTTGAATAATTATTCATTTTTTTTTAATAAGATATGTTATAAGAAATGTACATATCAAGGAAATATTAAGGTTTTATATAAAAGAGGATGACTGTGATGTATAATTCATTAAAGAAAATGGTAATTCTTTTTTTAATTAAGCAGATTGATGGATTATCTATTGATCTTTGAAATACCTGATATATTTGTATAACATTAAGAGAACAACCTCACGTTATTAATTATATAACACGTAAGATAAAACTATATCTTTCAATCTTTAAAATAGTAAAGTCGAACCTTCTTCTTCATTGGCGCAACATCATCATGGTCGGACAAGATCATCTGCCTACTGGGAGATTTCAGATGTTTTAATTTTGCGGGGTAAATTTGTCAGTCCTACGTGTAACTTACTATGGTCATATTAGTCCGGGACTAGCAGTTTCAAGTGGATGCCAAATCACTAAAAACATCCATGGCACCACCGGGGCTTGAACCCGAAACCTTCGACATCGGGAACCAGAGTGCTAGTCACTCGGCCATCAGGCATTTATTTACATAAATTCTATATTCACTTTTACAAAATAATAGTTGGTTATTAAATCAAGTAACTGTACTTTTTGCGATTATTTTACTTTCACTGTGATAGGATGCTATTTAACGAAAATCACAGTAAGTTTTGTTATATCCCGTTATATATTTTGTTATATAGTTTTGTTGTTTATGTCATTTATTTATTTATTTACAAATAGTTACAAATTACTTCTATGAATCATGCCATACTTGTAGAGTAGTAGTAGTAGTAATACGAGCTAACTAGATTGTAAATTAAAAAGATTGAGTAAGAAGGTTCGATTCCCACTGGTGGCATGTCATAAAGACAATTTGTGAAGAACCAGTAGACTCGATGCAAATTGGGATCGGATAGTCTGTCAGGCTGAAATGCCTATAAAAAAAAAGATTTTTCGAACTCTTCACCACTTCTAGGTTTGGATTTTCGCTCTACGGTCATTTTCTGCACACTTTGGGGGAATTAGACCGGGACCTACAGTTTAATATGAATTCTGAATCACTAGCAAACACCCATGCCACTGCCAGGATTCGAACATGAAACCTGTGGTATTAGAGCGCTCAATGGCCACCAAGCCGCCGAGGTGCTAGGAGAAGATGCTAACACACTAAAGTGGTGATAAAAATTATACAGCTGTTTCAGCCATTCAGAAATTCAAGCAAAATCATAAGCCATAATTCAGCAGTGTAAGAATATGGATATGGTTCATGTAGTTTATTATTGTTATTATTATATTATTTTATTTATTGACTGCGAATATTTCCCAAAAAACATAGTTAGTGTTGAAAAAATGAAAATCAATTGGCAAATCAAAATAAAAGATATATGAAAAATTCTGACAAAATCAATGCTGGGTGATAGATGGATCGAATAAACGTTCTAAGATTGAAAGCAATTCTTAAGAAAAATACTACACTCTAAAACTATTATACAAAAAAAAAAAAATATGAACGAATATACAAAATAAGTAATATAAAAAAAAAAAAATTATTCCTACATTTTTTTTCACTTATTGCAGAAATTCTTTTATAAATTAATTTTCGTTCATTTTTTAAGTTTATCTGGTGCCATCTATTTTTATGCAACTTAAATCTAAAAATTTTTAATTAATTAAATAAATTTAATTACTGAATTAATATTTGAAAAAAACTGTATTAACATACAGTGTTATCTACCAAGTTAAAAAAAAAAAAATGTATTTGAATGAGGGGATCAATAAAACGTATTTTACTAACGATTGAAAATTTGAACAAGATATATATAGGGAGAGTGTGAGCTAATAGAAGGAATTGAAAAAAAATACTTATTATTAATTTATCGCAGAAACGTACATAATTTGAACAAAGAATACGAAAATTAACGTATAAATATGCTATTTTATGTGATATTCTGTTAAGATACAATTTAGATCCTAAAATGACTGATTTTACTTTGTTCAACCACTGACTTGTTTGCACAAAGTAAAAATTATAACAAATAAAAAAAAAAAATTAATTTTGAATCAATCATTGAAGCTGAACCAATCAATCTGAACCATTCACAAGATTAATGTTGAAAAAATGAAAAATCAATTTACAGTAGATCACTTCTTCATGCAAAATACACCCCAGATTTAGTCAACAAAGTAAAAATTAAAACAAACATACAAATACGAAAAAAAAAAAAAAAGTAGAACAAGAGTAGGAAGGATGGACCAATCGAATCGTTGGAGCTGAACCATTTTTTTTCTACTAGAAAATATACTACACTACTACTAGTATTCATCAACGTATATAATTTGCGTCTAAATTTACGTATTAAACGTACATAATTTGAGCAAAGTATATGGAAATCAGCATACAGATATGTTATTCTATGTGAAATTCTGTTAATATGCAATTAAATACAATTCAGATCCTAAAATGACTGTAAAGAACAGCGATCAGTTCTTCCTGAAAATACACCACTGATTTATTTGGTTGACAAAGTAAAAATTAAATTAAAAAGTAAGTAGAACATGAGTAAGAAGGCTGAACCATTTTTTCAATTCCTTCTATTAGCTCACACTCTCCCTATATATATATCTTGTTCAAATTTTCAATCGGTCATAAAAACTTTTTTATTCATCCACTCAAGTTCAAATACATTTTTTTCAACTTGTAGTGGATGACACTGGATGTTAATGCAGTTTTTCAAATATTAATTCAGTAATTAAAATTAATTAATTTTAGTTTTTTTTTTAGATTTAAGTTGCATATATCTACCAATAGATGGCGCCAGATAAACTTAAAAAAATGAATGAAAGTTATTTATAAAGGACTTTCTGCAATAGAGTGAAAAAAAAGTAGGAATTGACTTTAATTTTTTTTTTTTTATATATTACTTGTTTTCTATTAGAAAAAATACTACACTACTACTAGAATTCATCAACGTATATAACTTTTAATAAACGTACATAATCTGAACAAAGCATATGGAAATCAGCATACAGATATGTTATTCTATGTGAAATTCTGTTAATATGCAATTAAATATAATTTAGATTAAAAAGGACTGAAAAGAAATCAGTTTCTGTTAGCTCACACTCTCCCAAATTTTCAATCGTTCATAAAATACTTTTCATTCCTCACTCAAGTTCAAATACATTTTTTTTTTAAACTTGTAGTGGATGACACTTTGTGTTAATTAAGTTTTTTCAAATATCAATTCAGTAATTAAATTTAACTAATTCATTTTAGTTCTTTTTAGATTTAAGTTGCATATATCTACCAATAGATGGCGCCAGATAAACTTAAAAAAAATGAATGAAAATTATTTATAAAGGACTTTTCTGCAATAGAGTGAAAAAAAAAGTAGGAATTGACTTTAAAAATTTATTTTATATATTACTTGCTTTCTATTAGAAAAAAATACTGCACTACTACTAGAATTTATCAACATATATAATTTAGTATTAAACGTACATAATTTACGCATATAATTTACAACGTATACAATTTACAGCGTATATATTTACCTATATAATTACAACGTATATAATTTGCTTATTAAGCATACAAAATTTATACAAAATATACGAAAATCAATATATAAGTACGTTAGTCTATCTGACACTGTTAAGATGCAATTAAATACAATTCACATCCTAAAATGACTGGAAAGAACAGCTATCACTTCATGCAAAAATACCCCACTGACTTGGTGGAACAAAGTAAAAATTAAAACAAAAAAAAGAAAGTAAATAGAACATGAGTAGGAAAGCTGAACCAATCATTTTTCGCCTTTTTATTGACACACGGAGAAGAAATCAGAACGAACTGGGAATCCAGACAACACACAAAAATTCGTCGAAAAATCGCACATAAACATTTACGATCGCGGAAAAAAAGAGAGAGAGGGAGGAGAAAATCGTTTGCTGAGGGGTGAGGAATGTTCTTTCCCCATCGTTTTTTCTCACACCAGAGAAAAGAAACCGATAAAATGTACAGGAAAACGCGCCCCAAACAACAAATACAAGAAGGAATAAAAAACGATAATAAACAATACCACAGAGAAACAGAGAAAAAAGGGATCGTTTGATTTCCAGGTATGAAGTTACTACACATGAAGAAAAATACAACTACTGCCTGCCCTACACCCCCCCTCCCCCTTTATGACCGAAAACTGTGGAATCTGGCTGTTTTCTAATTGATTACAGGTGCAGGTGTTTATTTAATTGCTCATCCATTGAGGCAGATGTTTTCTGGAGCAAATGGCGGAGTTGAGGTGAAATGTAGTTTCCGGTCTGCAGGCTATTTAAAAATCGTTTGTAGGTGAAATGGCAACAAAGTATCAATACATATATGTATGTATCTATATTATTAACTTGGGATAAATGTGCATCTTGTGAAGGAGGTTTGACTTGTTTTTTTGAATTAATATCATGTTAAAAAGAACATGAGCGATCTGGTGTTATTCTTTTTGGGATGGAAATACTGTAAAAAAAAATAATTATTATTATTATTATGGTACATGATCAGCCTGATGGCCAATTGGTTAGCTCTCTGACAGTTGGTACCATAAGTTTCAGATTCGAGTCCTGGCCGATGGCATCGATGTTTGATGGTGGTTCGGAATCCATATTAAACTGTAGATTCTGGTCTAATTAGCCGAAAGTGGGCAGAAAATTGCAGCAGAGCGTCAAACCAAATCAATTACGATACAGGCTAAGTAGCATAAGAATTCTGAAAAAATGACAAATCTGACCTACAATGATATATGATAACGATAGACTAACTGGCCTGTTTGAAAATAAACTTATTTTCAAAAATCTTAATTTTACAATTTAATGGGGGACAGAATTTAATTTTTAATAAGTCGTTTTATACCTTTTGCAATTAACTGCATACAATCTTTTCGAGTATTCCATTCTGAGTTGAAAATACTGTAAAATAATTTATTATTGCATGTACTAAGTTGGTTTGATTTGTCGCTCTACTGTCATTTTGCGCACACTTTGGACTAATTAGACCGGAATCTACAGCTTAACGTAGATTTAGAACCACTTAAAATATCCATGCCACCGCCAGGATTCGAACCGAGAATATTGTGGTAACAATGGCCAAGCGCTAGCCATTTGGCCATCAGGCCATCGTTTTAAGTTGCAGATAGCAATAATACATTTTAAAAATGCAGATATATGACAAATCTGATATATAATGATGTACGACAGCGATGACCAGCTGGTGGCTCGAAAATAAACTTATTTTCAAAAAATAATTATACAAATTAATGGGGAGTAGAATTTAATTTTTAATAAGACGTTTTATACCTTCTTGCATTTAACTGAACATAATCTTTTCGAGTTGGCTCAAAACACAACACCTCAAACTTTTTTTCTACATTCATTTATTGGAAATTCAAAAAAAAATAAATAAATAGTAAATAGTAAAACAAAAAACATGTTTCGGTACTTACTTATTAACGGTACCTTGGCGACAGTTGCGCCAATAAAGAGCACACGCGCCAACAGCAGTTACAGATTTGGCGGTTTTAAGTGGCGCCAATCTATTCTATTGGTTTAGAAAACCTTAATAGCTGTTAGATTGGCGACACTTAAAAACCGCCAAGGTACCGTTAATACGTAAGTACCCATGTTTCTTTTATTTCTGTAGCTCATATTGATGAAGAATTTACGAACACCTTCAAAATAAAGGTCATATCTAGCCTGTAAAATTTAAATATAGAGCTTAAACGTAATTGTCCATTTAGGGTTTGATTGATTCAGTTTGACAATATTCCTTGAGCACTTTTTGCAAAAAAAAAACACTGGATCTGACCCTGGTGTTTCTCTATAAATTATATTTGGCTCTTGTGGTATAGTATTTACCAACTCTCTTGCATGTCTTTAATGTATGAGATTAAGTGAAATAGAAAAGACTGACAACAGATTAGAGGACATATTCGGTATGATAACGTCGTCGCTAAAAATCAGTTCGGGGAGAACAGGAAGTTATGTCTTCTAGCATCAAATTTAGGAGTAACAACCTGCATTTGTATATCGTAAAGTAAACTAGAACAACTCCAATTAGATATATATGACACACTGCCACGATATGCACAGACTAAACTCAATTCTTTAAAACAGTGATTGTTGTGAACTTTCAACAGAGAAAACAAATCTTGCACATTAGCTATCATTGAGCTAAAAGTCGAGATAAATATTTATTACTTATGATTTTAGATGCAGTTATCAAAATGGAGAAAATTTTAAACGAGTATGATGTACGATATTATTTACCAATGATAATGCAGAGAATAATTTATTAATATTTCTGACATCAATTATGAAAAATTACAATTTGGGATAGAAAAAAATTAAAACTTGCTGACAAAATTGAAAAAATAAATTAAAGGAAAAGTCACGATAAAATCTTTAAAAAACAAAAACAAAAAAAGTTTTTTTTTTTTTTTTTTTTTTTAAATTACAAAAACTAAGTATTTGATAAATAAACCATTATTATTTCAGCAGTTCAGCATTTCTGAAAAAAAAAAAAAATACAATTAGGGATACTTTCGTGCAGTACACATATCCAAATATTTATCATCATTTAAAACATAAAAGAAAGAAATAATTTGCGTGATTTCAATACATGTATTTATTAATAAAAATACACGAAAACAAACAAACAAACAAAAAAAAAAATCGATGAAAATATCTGCATTAAATAGCCAAACGATAACGTGCATTCAAAATAATCCATTACTGCTCTTTCGAAATTTAAATAAGTGACCTTGAAACCTTGAACAGAAAAAAGTTTTTTTAAATTTTAAGCTATCATATGGCCTTTGAGAGGTTTGAAAAAGTAAAAAAAAAAAAAAATAGACATGCTAAATCAAAAATCAAAGTTTTTATATATTTTTTGTCTTGTTTTTATATCTAGTTTTTGAATATAAATAAGAAATTTTCAAAAATGAACGGCATTTTGCCCAAACATATTATTTGACAAAAATAGTAATATATTATTAGATTTTATTTATTTTTTTTTGTGCTACTCGCACTAATCTAAATGTAATTTTTGTAAAGGAACTCCGTGAAATAATTCTCCGTAAGGAAAACATGCAAATGGTCATGATAATTGGACAATTTTATATTTGAATTATTTATTATTTAAATTATTTTATTATTTATTTATATCATTATTATTATTTACTATTATTTTATTATTTATTTATATCATTATTATTATTTACTATTATTTTATTATTTATTGATATTATTATTATTATTTTATTATCTGTCTTTTTTTTTGTAAAAACAAATGCCACCAAAAAGAAAGTCTGTCTATTTTTCAGAAACGTTATCAAAATTGGCAACTTATCTTTAAAATTATGCCATGATTTCCCTTATAATATAAGTGAGAAATTGTGTAATTCTCCATTAGGAAAGCATGTAATTGGTCATGATAATTGGATAATTATGTTTGTAAAGTATTATTTGTTATTTAAATAATTTATATTGTTATTAAGTATTATTATTTATTTATTAATATTTTATTATTTACTATCTGTTATCCTTTGTGAAGAAACACCGTCAAAGAAAGATTATCCATTTTCAGAAATGTTGGCAACATATATTTACAATTATGCCATGATTTTTCCTTATAATATAAGTGAGAAAAAAAGTGTAATTCTCCATACGGTGAACATGTAAATGGTCATGATAGCTGGAAAATTATATTTGTAAAGAATTATTTATTATTTAAAATATTTATTTATTTACTTATATTATTATCATCTTATTATTTATTATTTGTTATTTTTTTTGTAAAGAAACTCCGTCAAAAAAAGACTATCCATTTTCAGAAATGTGGGCAATATATGTTATATTTAGAATTATGCCGTGGATTTTCTTATAATATGAGTGAGTAATTATGTAATTCTTCATAAGGAGAACATGCAAATGATCATGACAGTTGGACAATGTATTTGTAAAGAATTATAATTATTTAAAAATATTTTATTATTTATCGATATTATTATTATGTATATATATATCATTATAAATATTATTTTATATTATTATTATTTTATTATTTATTTATGTTATTATAATTTTATTATTCATTATCTGTTATTTTTTGTAAAGAAACGACGTCAAAGAAAGACTGCCCATTTTCAGAAAGGTTGGCAACTTATCTTTAAAATTATACCAAGGTTTTTCCTTAGCATTTTCCTCATAAAAAAAAGGGAATATTTCCAAATTATTTAGCTATTCGTGGTGATATTTTATGCGCGAAAAATTGAAGAGAATAGGTCAATGACCTCTATGATCCAACTGCTACTAAAACCTAGAGTTTATATAGGTACATGGAGAGCTTATATTATCAGAGATATTGTGTAATGAATTTCTTAATCATATTTGCAAATCTGAATATTTTGATATGAAGTCATTTGCCACTGCAACGTGAAATACGTAGCAGATTCAGCGTTATCTAGAGGGCCAGCTACACTGCACCAGCAAATTAAAACACACATCCTCAATGTGGCGCCTGGGGAGTTTGTGTGCTCCTTGGCCCAATGGACAGACATTCCAGCATAGGAATTTATTGAGGCTATCCCGTTCATAGACATGGAAGCACGCAAGTTCACCCTCACTTATCTGGTTTCGAACCGAGTTCCCTTATTTTGGAAGCCCAATGTGATATCTACCCGACCGTGTTTAAAACTTATGTTAATAGATCTGAAAATATATTGTATGTTATCAGAAAATGCTCGGTTCTAGTAAATAATTCATAAATTTTGTGTAAAATACAAAATCTAATTGTTTTCAAAACAATTTTAAATTGAAATTAAATAATAAAATTTATTTAATAACTTGATGAGAAAGAAGCAGATAGTTATTATAAAACTGATTAAAAAACTTCTTACTCTGTGAGAATATGAGAACAGTTTCCGAATTTCGAATAAAAAATTCCTTTTTCCCGATTTGTTAAAACATCTTAATGCCTAGAAATGAAAAAATTATATTTCAGACTTACAAAAAATAACCAATTTCAATAAATGGAAAAATGATATATAATTACATCTCTTATTATTTAACAGATATCAAATGTCATGCAAGAATTCAATTTAAACTGTTAAACTATAAATTGTACAAACTCTAAAATAAAGTAAAATAAATATGTGCAGTTAGTGAATGCAATACAAAATTAAATTTTATTAAAATACAAATAAAATTTCAATTCAGCAATAAAATTAAATTTTATTTTAAAACTTACAAAATTGAAATTTTCAATACATATTGAAATTGAAAAGTAATCCAACACTCTACTTTAGAAATTTAAATTTGGGATAAAGCATTTCATTTAACGCAAAAACATATCATATTTCCAATTTACAAAAAAATTGTATATATCTTCGTTTCAAATAGTTATAAAGTGATGGTTTGTTATTAGAAAGTATACAATAATCTCTTTTAATTTCAATGTATAATTTTTTTGATTCAACAATCAAGTGACATTGATTAATGGATTAGGGTTGTCAAACAATATTCGTGATTGATATGTATTGAAAACCAGCATGGGCATTTCATGCACAAAACATACTATATTTTTAATTAAAAAAATGTATACATCTTCGTTTCAAATAGTTTTAAAGTGATGATTTGTTAATTTTGATTTAAAAATTAAATAACATTGTTTAAGTATACATTGACAAGTATTTTAAATTCATGGAATCTTCGTTTTATAGTTATTTTTTTGATTCGACAATGGTTTGACATTGATTAATGGATTAGGGTAGTCAAACAATATTCGTGATTGATATGTATTGAAAACCAGCAGCAGCACTTGATGCAAAACATACCATATTTTCAATTTAAAAAAAATGTATACATCTTCGTTTTAAATAGTTATAAAGTGATGATTTGTTATTAGAAAGTATACAACAATCGCTTTTAATTTCAATGTATAATTTTTTGATTCAACAATCAAGTGACATTGATTAATGGATTAGGGTTGTCAAACAATATTCGTGATTGATATGTATTGAAAACCAGAAGCAGCACTTGATGCAAAAAACATATTTTTAATTAAAAAGAATGTATACATCTTCGTTTTCAAATAGGTATAAAGTGATGATTTGTTATTAGAAAGTATGCAACAAGTATTTTAAATTCGGAATATAATTTTTTTTTGATTCGACAATGGTTTGACATTGATTAATGGATTAGGGTTTTCAAAGAAAATCGGTGATTGATATGTATTGAAAAAAACACACTTGCCGCTAGTATTAAAAAATTAACCTTCAATTAAAAAATAAAGTATACTCTATAGTAAAAATGATTGCAATGATTTTAAATGAAACATTCATTCATCAACATTTATAGTAAAAGATTCATTTGAACAGTGAATAGAGTCATCAAAAATTCATTCATCAACAAAATTCATTTGAATAGAGATCAGCAAACTGATGAAATTGAAAATATATTAAGAATTTAGATCCAGCATTCTTCGTATTTTTAGAATAAGTTTTGCAATAAGATGTATTTAAAAAGTAAATCAGAAACATTTCACTTAGAACAAAACATACCCCTATTTTCAATTAAAAAAAAATTTACATATCTTCGTTTCAAATAGTTATAAAGTAAGGATTTATTATTAGAAAGTATACAACAATCGCTTTTAATTTCAGAGTATAATTTTTTGTTTCACCAATCAAGTGATATTGATTAGTGGATTAGGGTTTTTAAACAATATTCGTGGTTGATATGTGTTGAAAACCAATATGGACATTTCACTTAACTCAAAACATACCATATTTTGAATTAAAAAAAATTGTATACACCTCTGGTTTCAATAGTTATGAAGTGAATTTATTATTAGAAGCTATACACCAATCGTTTTTAATTTCGATGTATAATTTTTGATTCAAAAATGGTTTTGACATTAATTAATGGATTAGGGTTTTCAAAGAAAATCAGTGATTGATATGTATTGAAAACCAGCATTGTTGGCTGAATTAAAAATTAAATTTCCATTAAAAAAATAACGCCCCATTATAAAAACAATTGCAATGATTTATATGTGTTTGAATGATCACGGATAACTTTCATTCATCAATATTTATAGTAAATGATTAATTTAAAATAAAGGGAATCATGCAGTAAGGTCAGTTAACTGATGGAATTCTAAAGGATCTTCATTAAAATATTTTAAGAATTTGGATGCAGCATTTTATGTAGTTTCAGAAAAAGATTTGCAGTAAAATTTATTTAAAAAGAAAATCAGTTTATAATCAATAAATTAAGCCTGCCTTAATTATGGAAAAATTTAGAATACGATGCATAGGTATCAAATCAGTGGTGTGGAACCTTTTATTACTTGAGCCGCATTTGAAAGGGGAGGGGATAGATTTGTCTTGGCTCACAGTTGATTTAAAAAAGCTGCTTTGAGCCGCATTTTATGAAGAAAATAAACTCTTTTGGATTTATTTGGAGAAGAAAAATAACAATTTTGGACTGTATTTGATAAAGGGCAACGTCTTCAACCTCAACTGCACTAAGGAATACCTTACAGCACATTTAAAAGAGGCAAAAAAATCTTTTAGGCCGCATTTGAAGTGGAAAATTCTTTGAGTCGTATATGGGGGGTCATCTCTCGTGATTCGCATTCGAAGGTGCGAAATCTATCTTAACCAACATAGGGCCAAATAAAAAAACTAATTTTGGGCTGAAGATAATATATAAAATTTCAACATCAGATATTAAGCAAAAAACATTAGAAAATAAACTACAGTCTAAAGATATCATTGATGTTACTTCTTATTCCACTTATTATCTAGTAAGACCACCAGTATGGACTCATGGTTGGAGGGAAAGGGGGGGCAGCTTCTGTTGTGATGAAACAACCGTAGGTAGAAATCTGACCTGGTTCCGTGACGCTCTACAGTCATATGAGACCGGGACCTATGGCATTAAGTGGATTTCAACCCAAATTACCACGGCACCGCCAAGACTCGAACCCGATACATGTGGCACCGAGAACCAGAACGCTAGACACTCGGCCATTCAGGCCCTCTAAAATATCAATCATTGACAACTGAGTTAAAATAACAAAAATGTTTCCTTTCCTACAGATTTTTTTCTTTTTAATTAAGAGAAATTTTAATCACTGAAAAAAAAAAAATATCTTAGAAAATAAAATAAATACAAATTGGTTCTTGATTACAGTAAAAATAATAAACTTAATTACTTTCATTATTTTGTGCATGATTATATTACAATTACGATTTCAAAAAATAAATTAACAAAACAAAAACATAAAAGCATACATTTTTTAAAGAAATTCCCGACTTCATGTTAGGTCGCATTCAAAAAGAATTCAGCGGCGGATTGTGCAGCTATGCCGTAGAATAAACTGCAACCCTCCGTAGAACGAATTGTTGTAAATATTCGCAATTGTTGTGAGAACCACAGAAAAAAAAGAACCTGCGTTTAAATGGAAAAATATTTAATGTAACTACAAACAGATTATGAAACAAATAAATTTAAACGATAAATAAATTATATATTATTAATATATATGATATATTCAGATAAATTTAATAAATGAATTATTTTTATCAACGATTATCCTAATTTTTATATAAATATAATCATCAATAGCACGACAGCCAAGTGGGCCAAAAATTTCCTTTGAAGAGATTTCCATGCCTTCCTCTGGGTGACAAGGGTCCTCAATTCTTAACCTTTAGTAGAGCAAAATCTTTTTCAACTGCGTCCATCCATCGCAACTTGGATAATTTTCTTCCTCTTTGGTTTTGCCAAAACAAACCTTTTACAGTATTTAAATCATTCCTTCTAAAAATACATGAGCAGCCCAGTTGAATCTATTGATCTTAATAAATTTTATAATATCTGGGTTTTTATAGCATTTATAAATTTCTGCGTTGTACCGTCTTCTTCAACAATCACTTTCCCTAAACCTCCAAAAATAGCCCTTAAAATCTTCAACTCAAATATACCCAAATGGGCCTTATCAGATCTTGCCAAATAAAATAGGTCTAAGAAAGGGTTTTATACAAAAGAATTTAGTTTTTCTGCTTATGAACTGTGATTTAAAAAGATTTCTTAATCAAAAAATGTTTTATTGGTAGACAAAATTCTGTTTTTTATTTCAGGTAAGATATTATATTTTAAAAAAAAAGCAATTAATTTCTGATCCTAAGTATTCAAAAAACTAAGCACAGATTCCTTTTTTTTTTCCCTTTTGATTTTAAATCGTTTAATATCTCAGAATACAAGATATAAATATATCCTGGATTTTAAAGTGAAAATTTGAATTACATTTTATTAATTTTTTCTAATAATTAAAATTTAAATCTTATTATAAATTATAATAAAAAAAAAATCTTAGTAAATGATACATACATTATTACATTAATGAAACATTATTTTTATAATTATTTGATATTAAATTATAATAATAAAGATATTAACAATTTTAAAGCCATACGGATAAGTTTCAGTTATTTTCATTTGTGCTAATATTTTACTTAATTAAAAAAGGTACTTAACTGTAAAGTAAAATTAAAAAAAAAAAATTCTATTAATTTTAATTAAGATTTTATACCATATCATTGCTAACTTCCTAATTAATGACTCCAATAATTTATTAGTTGACATAATTTAAACCAATATTTATATGTTAGTACGAGGGAGAAAAACCCTAATTTCTTAAACCTTAATTCATGGTATACTAACTATATTCAAAAGAAGTTTTTAAATAATTTTTAAAATAGATTGAAAAATCAAGTTATTTTATACATCCATGTAATATATGAGTTTATTTTTATTTATTAACAAAGACAGGGAAAAAAAAAAAAAAAAAAAAAACCAAATGATTTCAATAATTTAAGTCTGTCTCAACGATATTTTTGTCTAATGTAAGGCTAATTAAGTTTTCGGAAATACGTCCTATTTGATTAAAAATTATATGAAATCACACCAGACTGTTTATCGATACAAGATCTCGAATAAACTTTTTTAAAAATATTAGAAAATTGTAACGAAAAACAATAATTATGTAAAAAACAATTATTGACCACAATCGTATCGTTAAAAACAATAATTATTTAAGTACATTTTTAATAAAATAAAATATTAGCACACATGAAAATTACTGAAAGTACTTATCCGTATGACTTTAAAATTGTTAACATCTTTAATATTACAATCATACGAATTTGATAAAGAACCAGGCTAACATATGAGGATAAAATAAAGAATAATAATATAATAACATTTGAGAATAATGTAATATATTATTAATAATAATAATTTAAAAATATATTAAATCGTCATCAAAGAAATGAAAATTATTGATCTGAATATGAGACAAGAATAAGAATTGAGCATTCAGTTCTCTACAGTAATATGGTTTTATACAAATTATTTTAAATCCTGATTATAAATATCATTTGATACATTTCTACAAAAATCCATTTGTGATCACAAAATAAAAGAAGTCTGGTGTAATTTCTAATAATGTTTTTTTTATTCAATTGATATTTTTACAAAAAAATTAATTATCTTTTTTCTTCTTCATTGCCACTACAGTCCATGTTACACCATGGGCGTCTGCTTACTGGCAGATTCCGAAACAGGTAATGCTTTCTTTTAGGGGTAGGATTGTCAATCTTCCTTTAACCCCAATCTACAGTCTATTAGACGAGACCTACGGTTTTTAAAGTGGATTCCAAATTATATTTAATTTTTAAAAAATGCCATTTAGATAAGACTAAGTTACAGAAAATCATAATATGGGTTTCTTTTTTATGAATTGAACAAAGAAACAATTAAAAAGGCGTATATGAAATTTTAGATCCCATCTCCCAGGCAGCTTTTCAATAATTTCAGAAACAATATTCAGCACTTTTTATTTTATTATTATTTTTTTTTATTGTCTTGCCAATAGTAAAAAAACATGGTTTGGTTTTGGTTTTTCGCTCTACGATAATTTTTTTTGCACACTTTAGACTAACTAACCGGGACCTACAGTGTAACGTGGATTCCGAATCACTCACAAATATCTATGCCACTGCCAGTATTCGACACAGAAGCCTGAGGCACCAAGGGCCAGAGCACTAACCAATTGCCATCAAGTAGCAGTAAATCATGGTGGGGGACCAGCGGCGTGACAATCCCAATTCACCATCTTCCATCAAAATGACAACCAACATAAACACTAAATTTAATTCACATGAACAAAGATGCACATTCGCAACTATCGCTGCATTTGTAATATTATCAAGTATTGTAGCAGATTAAAAATAATAATAATAATTGAACAAGTTTATATTTAAATAGGGGCCCTAAAAAACTTAATGCTGCCAGTGTGCTTAAATGTATTATCGCAAATTATTGAAAATAATTCCAAACATCCATGCCAAAGTATTCGATTTTGATGCCGGTGGTACCAATGGGCAGAGCGCTAGCCAATTAGCCATCATACCGCAGTAAAACACGGTGTGAGGATAGTGGTGTGACAATCACATTTCACAACTTTCCATCAAAATGACCACCAACAACACATATAATTCACATGAACAAAGATGAACATTTGCAATTTTTAATATTATGAAGTATTGTAACAACTTTTGAAAAAAAAAAATTGAAAAAGTTTTCATTTAAATAAGGGTAATCAAAATTTAATGCTATCAGTGCATTGAAATGACTTATATTAAATGATTGAAAATATAAACATTATAAATGCAAAAAAAACTGTATACAGAAATCGTATACAAACCAATACTAAATTTTTCATTAAATTTTATCCTTATTATTTTTATTCCTAAATAAAAATCTCGCAGACTAACAGGTGCTTTTAGTAACAAGGGAAAACAAATGTAAATGCGATACTATATTTATTCGTTATTATTACTGAATAATTATTTAATGTTTTAATTTTAATTATTAAAAGAAATTATAAAAAATTTCTGTTTTTTCGAGAAAGCTGGCAATAGATTTGACATTTTGTAAATGCGTGAAGGTTGAAAAGTAATAAGAAAATATGGCTTTTTTCCCCTAAATTTCTGTATAAGTATTAGTTTTTCTCCATATTTTGTAGTTAATCCAATTTTTTAATATTTTATATAGAAACTATGTAGTAGTCAACTACTATGTGTAGTAGTAGACTTCTCGTTACACGGCGCTGCTTGATGACCAATTGGCTAGCACTCTGGCCTTTGGTACCACAGGCTTCAGGTTCTAATATTGGCGGTGACATGGATGTTTGTGAGTGGTCCGGAATCCATGTTAAACTGTAGGTCCCGGTCTATTTAGCCCAAAGTATGCGCAAAATGAACGTAAAGGGACAAACCAAACCAGTATACTGCATAAACTCGAGTATCGCTTGCACCTGCCACAAACAACTAAGGGATCTCAGAATAAAATTTGTTAACTTATGTAGTTATTTTAAGTTACTTAAAATATTTTAAAAATCTCCTCTTAATTATATATATATTCATAAAATTTTGCAATGTGTCTGATAATTCTCGGACAACTTTGTACTATACATCGATAAACTTAATAATAATTATATTAGTAAAAATGAATGTCCTAAAGTAATCAGAAAATTCAATGAATATTTAGTAGGATTTGAGAAGCATAAACTAACTTGCACCTACTGCAAACATCCAAAGAATCCCACATTAAAATTTATTAACTTGTGTAGTTAAAGGTACTTAAATATTTTTATATATTCATAAAATTTTGCAATGCGTCTAATAACTCAAGGACAACTTTGATAAATGACTTTGATACATTGATAAACTAAATAATAATGATACTAATAAAAATTGCTGTCATAAAATAACCTGAATAATTCGGTGAATATTTAGTAGGATTTGATGAATCTTCTTTAACATTAAACTAAACAGAACTAGTTTCGGGTTCTCCCCAATTTTAAAGTAAGTCACAAATATTTTCCTAAAACAGGCGTGACCATTATGGTCTATGACCTCATAGTGATGACCTTTGAGGAAAAAAAAGAAAAACAATTAAAAAAATTTTTCATTGGGTGGTTTAAAAATGCAAGCGACGTTGATAATTCAAAAATGTTAAAAAACATTTCAGCCTTTTATTTCGCTTGTGTGTATAAAAAGAAATATAACGTAAAAGCAGACGATTTAGACTTTTATTTTGAATAGCAATTTTTGTATATGTTCATTTTTAATAGTTTATTTCACAATTTAATTAACTATTCAAACGTAATATAAACTTTAAAATTATCTCCAAATATTTTTTTAAATAAAATAATTTAAGAACTTAATTTACTACAATTATGGACGTTTTCATTTAAAATTAAGTAGGCAATTAATTCGCTTGTGTATAAAACGTCAAAGCCGACGATTTAGACTTTCGTTTTGAATAGCAAATTTTGTATATGTTCATTTTTAATAGTTTATTTTTCAAATATAAAATTTTTTGCGAAATATAGCACCAATAGTTTGAGAAATATAATTAATTAACTATTCTAACGTATTCTTTTTTTTACAGTAAAATAATTTAAGAACTCTATTTGCCGCAATTACGGGAAATTTCATTTAAAATTAAATAGCCAATTTATTACCTTGTGTATAAAAGAAATATAACGTAAAAGCAGACGATTTAGACTTTTATTTTGAATAGTAAATTTTGTATATATTCATTTTTAATAGCTTATTTCGTAATTATAAAATCATTTGCGAAATATAAAAACAATAATTTGAAAAATATAAGTAATAATTAGTCTATGTTAATATAAACTTTTAAACTAATGCCAAATAAATTATTTTTTTTTAAATAAAATAATTTAAGTACTTTATTTTCTGCAATTATGGACGATCTCATTTAAAATTAAATAGCCAATTAATTTGTTTGTGTATAAAAGAAATAAAACTTCTAAAGACGATTTATGCAATCATTTTGTATAGGTTCATTTTTAATAGTTTATTTCTCAAATATAAAATTATTTTGTGAAATATAACAACAATAATTTGAGAAATGTATTTAATTAACTATGCTAAGGTAATATAAACTTTTAAATTAATGCCAAATAAATTACTTTTTTCTTTTCAATAAAAATTAAGCACTTTATTTGCTGCAATTATGGACGATTTCATTTAAAATTAAATAGTCAATTAAGAATAAGAATTTATATTCAGAATGCTTAGTAGGTAAACTAAAGATAATTAATTTTTTTTAAATAGAAAACATTTTCATTTATCTTATTTTATTTATTTTTATAAAATGAATGCAACTCTCTAATTAATCTTTGTTTAATATTATATTCGATGACTGAAATTGAATTTATTTTAGATTGCACAGTTAAAGTTGCAATAAAGTGAATGAATAGAATAAATTAAATAATATTTAAAGCGAACTATTTGCTATTTTTAAAGTAGATTAAATTGCACTTGTTTATTAAGAATTTAATTTAGAGCATTTAATTTTTGTTCATATATTTTTTGTTTAACTCTGCATAATGGCATTTTACATTAATTTACAGAAACTAGAGGGAATGCATTTTACTAAATATGAACTATCACAGAACGTCCTTGAAATCTTTCTAAATATTATTCTTTAATTAAAATCATGCTTAAAGCTTTATAAAAATAAGATTCCAATGCTTTTGTATCAAGATTAAAAAACCTAAAACCGTATTAAAATAATATGCGGGGCATATTATAAAACTGCAGAGTTAAATTATTTAATTAGCTAAATACTTTAATTAATAATAGAGCATTGTAAATCAAAAATAACTTTCAGATATAAACTTGTTTGGTGATTTTTTAACAGAAAGATTTTTTCCTATAGGTTAACATATCTGTATATCTTATAAAAAATAATAAAAATTTTGTAAGTTAAATAATGATTGTTTAACTAAATGTGTAAAGAATTTTTATTTAATTTTTAAAATTTAATTCTAATTTAAATATTTTATTTATTAGATAAATATATATTAAGAGATCGAACTGAAAAACAGAAAGAAAAATAATAATTAAAATTTAGTTTCTAATATAATTAAGGATAAAATTAAATAAAATTAAAATCTTAAAAAAAAGAGAGGAGTTTGTTGTACATGTCTCTCATGATCATAAAAGTTATGGGCAGCATCAGCTTTGGCTGTCATGGGCAGATTCAATTTAATTATGTAATGATCAATTTCAATCTGTTTTAAAGCAACGTGCCTTAATTTAAAGCATATAATGAAGGAACTATCACAAAAAATATATTCACCTTCTGATAATTTTGTTTTTAATTTAAACTTCGTTAGTTTAAAAAAGACTAATTTTGGACTAAAAAGACTAATTAATAAAGACTATAACTAATTTTGGAATAAAATGATAAAATTAAGTAAAAATTAATGTCTTAATAAAAAATATAGAGATAATTCGTTATTTTTCGTATACTTGTCTCTCTCATAGTCATAAAAGTTATGGGCAGCATCAGGTTTAGCAATCATGAGCAGCTTCAATTTAATTATGTAATGATCAATTTCAATCTGTTTTAAAGCAACGTGCCTTAATTTAAAGCATATAATGAAGGAACTATCACAAAAGAATGAATCCCCTTTCTAATAATTTTGTTTTTAATTTAAACTTCGTTAGTTTAAAAAAGTAACTAATTTTGGGATAAAGTTAATTAACACCGATTTATTCAATTAGCTTTAAAGCAGCGTGCCTTAATTTGAAGCATATAATGAAGGAAATAGATTATTAATTATCCCAAATGAATGAATTCACTTTGTGGTATTTTTGTTTTTAATTTAAACTTTGTTAGTTTAAAAAGAAAACTAATTTTGTGATAAAGTTAAGTAACATCGATTTATTCAATCAACTTTAAAGCAGCCTGCCTAATTTGAAGCATATAATGAAGGAAGATTATTAATTATCGCAAATGAATGAATTATTTTCTAGTATTTTGTTTTTAATTTGAACTTTGTTAGTTTAAAAAAGAAAACTAATTTTGGGATAAAGTTAAATAGCATTAATTTATTCAATCAGCTTTAAAACAGTGAGCCTTAATTTGAAACATATAATGAAGGAAATAGATAATTAACTATCACAAATGAAAGAATTAATTTTCTGTATTTTGTTTGTAATTTAAACTTTTTGTTAGTTTAAAAAAAGAAAACTAATGTTGGGATAAATTTAAGTAAACTTAATGTCTTAATATAAAAAAAGAGAGAATTCGTTAACTTGTCTCTCATAATCATAAAAGTTATGGGCAGCATCAACTTTTGTCAGTCATGGGCAGCTTCGTGGCAAACCATCCCATGACTTTTATAAGATATCCAAAAGTGATGTAACACCTGAAAAAGAATAAAAAAAAGATAGAAAAAAAAAAGAAAATCAGTTACCGTTCAGTAGCCAAGATGAATTAGTTTCTTTTTTCTTTTTTTTTTTTCCACGCTTGATTAACGCATAGAATCCATTGCAATACTGAAGTATGCAATAAAAATGTTTAACAAAAAAATCTGTAAATTTCACAGATCTGATGAAGAAAAAATCCTTTGATGGAAAAAAATCAGCAATTAAAATACACAAATAACAGTGTTTTAGTACGCTGAACAACCAGAGTTGCACAACTTCAAGGGGTGTTGATGGAAGGTCACTTATCAACAACCAGCCTCGTAAATTTCCACAGATCAGACGAATAAAAATTCTTTTGATGAAAAAAATCCGCTGAACGACCAGATTTGCACAACTTCATGAACTTTTGAAGGGGCTGTTGATCGAACAGGTCATTTATCAACAACCATCTTTGTAAAATTCCCCAGATCTGATGAACAAAAAAATCTGCAATTAAAATATACAAATAACAGTGTGTTAGTACGCTGAACAACCAGAGTTGCACAACTTCAAGAGGGTGTTGAACGAACAGGTCACTTATCAACGACCAGCCTCGTAAACGGCAACAATAACAACAACAACAACACAAACCGAACAAAAAAATCCTTGTTGTAGGGGGGACGGAGCAGTATTGCACACGTTCACGCACTACGACGACCCTTCTCCATCTAAAACGGAGCTACGGACTACAATGAGAGTTATGTTAAAATTCGCGTAAGGATAAAAAAAAAAAAAAAAGTAATAAAGCAGGCGAAAGAGAGATGAAAAAAGAACTATAAAAAAGGGAGGGAGGGAGAAAGAGAAAGAAGAGATAAAAAAAAAAAAAATTCTTAAAATGGAAAACCCAGCGAGAGCGCGCGCCGTATTTTTGGCGCGTTCTACCTCAGGAAAACGATTGGCCATCATCCGTCCGTTGCCATGGAAACCCGTGCCTCATTATGATATTCAAATAGGTTCCCCGTACATAAATGAATACCCAGTCTCGCATCCAGATTGGCTGACGCATTTTATCCAAAACTGATGCAGAGCCTTTCGGAGGAATGCCATTAGCATTTTTCCCGCCTTTTATTGGAAGAATTTTTAGCATCCACCCCCACCCCACCCACCCCGATTTCCTGCCTTGACGTTCGTCGTGACGAACAGGCAAATGTCTCCCTCGAAAAAGATACTTCAATTTTTTCGTCAGGTTCTATTCTTTATTTTCTTCGTATACTCCATATCCTCCACCCCTGTGGTATATCGTTTGGAAAAAATTCTTTTCTGAGGGTCGTCTGCGTTCGCGGAAGTTGGAACAGTTCGTATTGGGATGCCCAGGTGAGAAGTTTGGAACAACTTGTCCTCCAGTTTCTTCAAGTCCGAGAATAGTATTCTTTTTTTATAAGCTGTAGTTCCTTTGCAATTTCGATAATAGTTCGTATATTTTTATATAGTCTAGCTAGTACCATATTCTATTAAGTAAAAGCTTATTCTATCAAATCTATCTAAAGTCTATTACAGTCCATCTATAGTCCATATCTCATAAGGTATGATTTATTTATTCCATAAGTTATAGTCTACTTAATAGGCACTGTTCTATAATCTCTCATAAGGTATAGTCTATTTATTCCATAAGTTACAGTCTAATTAATTGTCCCATAAGTTATAGTCTACTTAATAGGCACTGCTCTATACTCTCTCATAAGGTATAGTCTATTTATTCCATAAGTTACAGTCTAATTAATTGCCCCATAAGTTATAGTCTAATTGCTCAATCACTATAGTATATTTATTCCATAAGCTTAGTTAATAATCTAATTGCCCAATAACTATAGTATATTAATTCCATAAACTAGAGTGTTAATTGTCTAATTGTCCAATAATCATAGTATATTTATTCCATAAGATTATTTAATAATCTAATTCCCCAATAACTACATTATATTTACTCCATAAACTATAGTGTTAATTGTCAAATTCTTTAATTTTCTTCTTATACTCGATATCCCCCACCCCTGTGGTATATCGTTTGGAAAATTCTTTTTCCATAGAATGTCGTCTGCGTTCACGGAAGTTGGAACAGTTCGGATTGGGATGACCAGGTGAACAGTTTGGAACAACTTGTCCTCCAGTTTCTTCAGGTCCAGCCAATAGTCTATTTTTTCCGTAAACTATAGTCTACTTAATAGTCATTGTTCCGTAGCTTATAGTCTAATTGTACCATGAGCTGTAGTCTATTTATTCCAAAAGTTACAGTCTAGTTAATAGTCTAATTGTCCCATAGTTATAGTCTAATTGCTCAATAACTATATTTATTCCATAGGCTTAGTTAATAATCTAATTGCCAAATAACTACAGTATATTTATTCCATAAGTTATAGTGTTAATTGTCAAATTGTACAATAGCTATAATATATTTATTTCTAAGCTATAGTCTAATTGTCCAATAACTAGTGTATTTATTCCATAAGCTGTAGTCTATTTAATAGTCTAATTGTCCATTAACTATAGTATATTTATGCCATAAGTTTAATTAATAATCTGATTGCCAATAACTATAGTATATTAATACCATAAACTAGAGTGTTAATTGTCTAATTGTCCAATAATCATAGTATATTTATTCCATAAGCTTATTTAATAATCTAATTCCCAATAACTACAGTATATTTACTCCATAAACTATGGTGTTAATTGTCAACTTGTCCAATATCCATAGTATATTTATTCCGTAAATTATAGTGTTAATTGTCAAATTCTTTTATTTTCTTCTTATACTCGATATCCCCCACCCCTGGTATATCGTTTGGAAAAATTCTTTTCCAAGGGTCGTCGTCTGCGTTCACGGAAGTTGGAACAGTTCGGATTGGGATGCCCAGGTGAAAAGTTTGGAACAACTTATCTTCCAGTCTCTTCAGGTAAGTATAGTATTCATTCGTATCCTTTTTCTATAAGCTGTAGTTCCTTTGCAATTTTGATAATAGTTCGTTTATTTTTATGCAATCTAGCTAGTACCTTAATCTATCAAATCTATCTAAAGTCTATTACAGTCCAGTTAATAATCTATTCCGTAAACTATAGTCTACTTAATAGGTATTGTTCCATAGGTTGTCTGCTTGTCTCATTCCATAAGTTACAGTTTAGTTAATAGTCTAATTATCCCATAAGTTATATTCTAACTGTCCCATAAGTTATAGTCTAATTGTTCAATAACCAAAGTATATTCATAAGCTTAGTTAATAATCTAATTGCCTAATAACTATAGTATACTAATTTCATAAACTATAGTGCTAATTGTCCAATAACTATAGTATATTTATTCCATAAGCTATAGTCTAGTAAATAGCCTATTTATTTAAGCCACATATTTACGGTCTAGTTAATATATTATAGAATAAATAGATTATTTACAATCTATAATTAATATTTACACGACGATATCACAATATGTGATATCATCGTGCAATTCGTGATGGTCTATTATTACACAGTTTAAGCCATGGCGAATGACCACTTATCAATGTGCCCAAATGATTTATATTATTAGAAATTATTTATATTGTTTTTTAAAATTGGACTGACAAAATCTCAGTGTAGTGTAGCAGGACTTCCATCTTGGTATTGGATTTTTACACATCCATATTACTAGTGGCGAATGACCACATATCAATGTTTCCAACATTCGAAATGATTTCTATTATTTTATATTTTTTTATAATTCTACATAGATTTCATGCATTTAATAAAAAATTTTACTGAAAAACGGTGATAAGAGATCTATAAACATTCAAAATGTCGTTCTTTTTCATTGCATGTTCACATTAAAAATATTATAATAACCATAACCTTAACCTTAAAAGAGCAAGAGAAAAATAATAATCAAAATATGACACTGCGTTATTTAATATATGACAAGATGCTTGAATAGTATCTTAGTATCTATTAAATAATGTTTGTAATAAATTCTCAATTTTGAAAACACCTTTTTATATAATTACTTGGAAACATTAATTTTTGTGATATATTTTTTTCAAATATTGCTTAAAAAAAAAAACCCAGTAGTATTTATTATATACTTGCTTATTGCTTATTTATATGCAATAAGCAAGTATATAATAAATGCTTATTTTTTATTTTATATTCTTATTTACAGCATTGATTTTTGCACTTATTTACCTGGTGTCTTGGTTGGTAGCACATTGGATTACTGAATTCAGGTTCGAAAATTAATAAGTGATATCAAATTAAAAGTTCTCATTTCTATGCTAGAGACGGAAACGATAAATATGTCTTTTCAGATGGGTGCAAACCGTGCAAGATACTTCCCCTCAGAATATCTCTTTCAAATTCTGATAGCTCCAAGAAAGTCCAACGTCGTTTAGGGTAATGTAAATAATAAACTAGTTAATAATAATTTGTAATTAGTTAAAAATACTTAATAATAATTGTTAATTAGTTAAAAATGCTTAATAATAATTAATAATAATAAACCTTCCTTAAGGCAGGTTTCCACCAGATATAAAAATTCTTACGTAGAAGAAATTTAGCCAATCAAAAACATGAAATCTTGTCCGCTCTGGTTTCTGATTGGCTGGCGTTCTACGGCATGAGATTTTAGTATCAAATGGATACCCTTTTTTACCTGATCTGAGTCTGATTCAAAAGTACAAAATATCACCATTAAAATAGAATTTTTTTCTAAAATAATTCAAACTAAGTAGCTGGACTAAAAAAAAAAACATCATTTTATAATTTTTGTAGTGAACTTAAGATTTTTAAGTACTCATAAAAAAAAAAAAAAAGTTCCTAAACAGTCTTGAGTCTATATAAAGTATTAAATGTTCTAGAATACTTAGAACATTCTTAAATTTACTTATAATAACTTACTTATTTTTTAATTCAGGATTTCTTAGAAATGGAAGTATTATATTAAGATTTTTATTTGAATATAAATGAAGAAATTGAAAAATAAATTAGTTAATAATCTCATAAATTACTGAATGAAAACCAATAATCTTAATATAATCCATATATTCTTATAGGTAAACAAATTTTAATTCCCCTTTATTAAACAGAAGGATTTACTATCAGAAGCTTTCATCGCTAATTACATCAATAGAATGATGTACTTAAGCTTCTATTAAAACTCTGTTAAAATACACTCAGATATTAGAAAACATGATTGTTTGGTCTGTCGCTCCATGGTCCTTTTTGCACACTTTAGGCTAATTAGACCGGAACCTTCAGCTTAATGTGGATTCCGAACCGCTAACAAACATCCATGCTACCGCCAAGATTCGAATCTCAAGCCTGTGGTACCAAAGGCCAGAGCGCTAGCCAATTGACCATCAGGCCGCAGACGATATGAAATTTGTACCAAATTAGCGAAATTTTTCCGACATAACGTCATTTTCTATTAATTAGGAGATACAGCATTAAAAAAATTTAACATATTATTATTAATAAAAATTACTGAATGAAAACCAATAATCCAAATGTAATCCTATATAATCCAAATATTCTTATAAATAAACAAATTTTTAACGAGATTTATTACTACAGAAGGCTTTCATCACTAAGTACATCAATAGAATGATGTACTTAGCCTTCTGTAGTAATAAAGCTCTGTTAAAATACACTCAGATATTAGATAAGATGAAATTTGTACCGAATGAAAGTCAATAATTTAAATATAATCCAAACATTCTTATAAATAAACAAATTTTAATCGGGCTTTTATTACTACAGAAGGCGTTCATCACTAAGTACATCAATAGAACGATGTACTTAGCCTTCTGTAGTAATAAAGTTCTGTTAAAATACACTCAGATATTAGACAAGATGAAATTTGTACTGAATGAAAGTCAATAATTTAAATATAATCCAAACATTCTTATAAATAAACAAATTTTTAAAACAGCTCTATTACTGCAGAAGGATTTCATTGCTAATTATATATAATATCAATGATGTACTTAGCCTTCTGTTGTAATAAAGCTCTGTTAAAATACATCCAGATATTAGACAAAGACGAAATTTATACAACATAATGTCATTTTTACTAATTAAGAGGCACAGTAATTACTACAAAATTGCAACATGCTATTATTAATAAAAATTTTAATTGTAATTTCGTGGTGACATAACTTTTTATTGTTAATTTAAAGAATTATAAATTCAATCCATTTTTCGAACCTCATCATTTCATATAAAAGTTCAAGAAAAGGAAATGTACATTATTTTTTTTATTTTTAATTACATCAATAGAATGATGCATTTAGTCTTCTGTAGTGATAAAGCCCTCTTAAACCCAAATATCTATGGCGTTATGTTGGTTAAGAGATACTGTAATTATTTTTAAAAAAAAATTTTATTGGTAAAAATTGTAATTATAATTTCGCGGTGACATGCCTTTTTTTTTTATCATTAATTTAAAGAATTATAAATTCAATCCATTTTTTTTGAACCTCATCATTTCATATAAAAGTTCAAGAAAAGGAAATGTACATTATTTTTATTTTTAATTACATCAATAGAATGATGCATTTTGTCTTCTGTAGTAATAAAAGCCCTCTTAAACCCAAATATCTATGGCGTTATGTTGGTTAGAGATACTGTAATTATTTTTAAAAAAATTTTTATTGGTAAAAATTGTAATTATAATTTCGCGGTGACATACCTTTTTTTTTTTTTTTTTATCATTAATTTAAAGAATTATAAATTCAATCCATTTTTGAACCTCATCATTTCATATAAAAGTTCAAGAAAAGGAAATGTACATTATTTTTTTGTTTTTAATTACATCAATAGAATGATGCATTTAGTCTTCTGTAGTAATAAAGCCCTCTTAAGCCCAAATATCTATGGCGTTATGTTGATTAGGAGATACTGTAATTATTTTTTTAAAAAAAAATTTTATTGGTAAAAATTGTAATTATAATTTCGCGGTGGCATACCTTTTTTTTTATCATTAATTTAAAGAATTATAAATTCAATCCATTTTTCGAACCTCATCATTTTATATAAAAGTTCAAGAAAAGGAAGTGTACATTTTTTTTTTTTTTTCGTCCCATAAAAGTGCTTTCTCATCCTATATTCAATGCGAAGGACATTAAAACTGGATCATACCAATACTTTGACCCACTTTACACGGTGGGGAACAATACAACGCGACAATACAGGGAGAACAAATCATAAAAAAAAAATCTTCAGGGCATTCACCTTTACCACCCAATCCCAAGAAGAAGAAGTACAAAAAAAGGAAGGAAAAAAAACATCTCCCTTCACCCCGGACAGACCCCCTCCCCCACTACAAATATATCAAAGGAATAAGTAGCACACAACACAAGAGAAAAGAGGAAGCCAGCAAAAAAAAAAATCGTCAGCTACTTGTTGAAGAAGTACGCTAAAAAACCTGACCTGGAAGTATAAAAAAAAAAAAATAAGGAGGCAGGCAGCAGACGATAAAAAAAAAAAAATAAGGATGAGGAGGATGAACTATCACCAAGAGATGTTGTATTTTTGCCCGAGGGTACACCAGGTCTCCAGCCAATAGACATTCCGCTAGAGATTTTTGAGGGGGCTTCTATGTTGAGCGCAGATGGCCAAAGGCCAGAAGGAATGACCAGTTGGCGGCGGGTGGCTGAAGATGCTAGAGGTCCCTGCTCCAGAGGTCTAGGGTGCGTTTGAAATCGTCTGCTCTGCTGTAATAGAATCGCCTGACGGTAGCATATGGATGTTTGGAATTCTCAAGTCAATGTAAGTCGAATGTTATTTGTGACTGTACGAAATAATGATGTCAAATAAGTATGAAAAGCAATATGTTTTTGGATAAAGTCCTGTAATATATTTTTAATATGTTAATTTTATAAGTCCTATAATATGTCTTTTATATAATATTAAGTCTATAATATGTTTTTAATATATTGATTTTATAAGTCCTATAATTTATTTTTAAGATATTAACTTTTAAGTCATATAATATATTTTTACAAGTCCTGTTATTTGTGACTGTACAAAATAATGATGCCAAATAAGTATCAAAAGCAAAATGTTTTTGAATAAAGCCCTGTAATAGATTTGTAACATATTAATTTTATATGTCCTATAATATATTAATTTTTTTAAGTCCTATAATATATTTGTATAAATCCTTTTTTTTTTTTTTTTTTTACTGTACAAAATAATACCAAATAAGTATGAAAAGCAAAATGTTTTTGGGTAAAGTCCTATAATATATTTTTATATATATTATAGGACTTATAAAATTAATATTATATATAGTCTATAATACATTTATATATAAAGTCCAATAATACATCCTATATATCTTTATCTATAAAAAGTCCTATATATATATATATATATATATATATATATCCTATAATATATTTTTCTAATTAGTCAAGCTTAACTGGATTTTTACTTTAAGTGGTATTTGTAATTAAATATTTGCATGGCGTTTGTAGTTCAATTTTATAATAATTCGAAAGAGTTTTAAATGAAAGTCTTTGAGTTTTATTTTTACCATAAAGATAATACAGTGATATTTATATCATTTCATTGTTACATTGTAATGTTGAAAATTAACGGTATTAAACATTGTATATTATTAAATATATTGTTTATTATTGAACATTGTATATTAACGGTATTAAACATTGTATATCATTGTATATTATACTTCGTCTTAATAGTGCATGGATATGAATTGTCATATAAATCATATTCATTTAAATCTTAGGGATATATTCGCTACTAATGTTCAAAAAGAATACTAATTATGTAAGGAATTTTCGAATGCTTCAGATATTTTAAAATTTGTAATACGTTTTTAATAAATGTATATTACTACTACTACTACACCACACCACATCACATCACTGTACCTAGAGCTGAGTTGCCCCTATACAGTTTGGGAATGATGTGGGTGAAATGAGTGGACGCACGATGGAGGCGGAAAAGTTTTGCACAATTCCCTTTTTGAGGTACAGAAAATGAAAAATGGGGAAAATTCATACAAGAACAGAACTAAATATCAAAAATTAAAAAAAAAAAAAAAAATTTTTTTTTTGAAGAAGGTGAAATATGAAATGCGAAAATATAAGAACGTTAGGTAAGATATTACAGAAGGAGAAAAAAAAAAATGAGAAGTAATATAATACAATAAACACTACACAGGAGATTATACAAATCAGAGAGCTGGAGGAATATTCATCAAATCAATTATAATAGAATTTAGAAAATCTTAATAGCTAATAAATAAATAGACGGTAGAAGCAGTAGCTGCAAAATTATGGACAAGGGTAATAAAAAGTTAGGAGAAATTACATAAGAGATAAATAAGCTAGGTGTATAACTAGAAAAAAAAAATTGTTCACATAATAATTTTTGTTTGTGCAATTTGGAGTCTAAATGAAAAAGAAAAACGAATTGTTTCAAATTTAGTGTGCCCTAGAAATACGCTCATGCACTCACTTAAATTATATACATTATAATACAAAATTTCCTTTGATACATACAAGCATAAATTGTTTTGAAATACAAATCACTTAAATATGCAAACATAATACGGTTATGTTACCTTAAATATATACACAAGCAAAGATTATTTTATAAAGCTAATTACCTTACATAATACGCAATCATGATTTTTTTATGCAGCGAATTACCTTAAATATTCTAACACAGTATATACATACACTTAGATTACTTTAAATATACACTCAAATATATATACACACACTTAAATCTTTGTAAGAAGCAAAATTATAAATATACACACATGATGATTAAACACATGTTAATTGTTTTATAAAGCAGGATTACTCTGTTTATAAAATACATTCACACACGCACAGATTAAAAAGAATATATATATATGTGTAGAAAAAATAAGTATGTTACTAAAAATTGTTTAAAGATTTTTGTACTAAATATTGCTTGACACTTCCGGGATAAGTAAGATTTGATTTTCACAAATAAAGCTCATCATGTTTCGGATTTTGAGTCGAGTAATAAATGTATATTATAAGAATTGCATCTGTTAGGTAATAGTTAAGCGTTATTTGGTGATGTGTTATTTATTACGCCCCATTAAAAATTTTGTGAATGCACAACTTAAACTGGATATAATATAGCTTATTCAAATATGATGGATTTGAATAAAATTACAAATTTTTTTACAGCTATTTTATTTACATTTTATGTAACTTTAAAATGTAATTCATAACTGTCCAAACCTCGCATTGTTTGATCAGCAGAAAACAAAATTCAAATTAATAGTTTTCAATAGTCAGCATAATTTGTACTTAAAAATTATAATCTGTGTAAATGAGTATGAAAATGGAATTATTATTACACATAATATATTATGTAATCTATAGATAACGTATATTCTATACATTAATTAATATGCTTCATTAAAAATTATGTGAATGCACAAATTAAATTGGACATATTATAACTTATTTTTCTTCTAATGCAGCTGGCAAATAGACCGTGATCTTTCGCCATAAGGGCTGCGCCGATGTTACCTCCTTTGCATTACCCAGGGGGCGCGTGTAACTTGATGGTAAGCCACGGACGTGGAGTAACAATGCCCCCGCAGCGCTCTACGATCCTATTAGGACCTTGACCTACAGCTTAAAGTGGATTCCGAACCACTACAAACACCCATGGCCAAGCCGGGATTCGAACCCGGTACCTGTGGTACCGAACGCCAGAGAGCTAGCCATTCGGCCATCAGGCACCATTATAACTTATTAAAATTTGATGGATTTGCATAAAGTTATAAAGTTTTTTTTTTTTTTTTTTTTACAGTTGTTTTATTTATATTTCATGTAACTTTAAAATGCAATTCAGGACTGTTCAAATCTAGCATTGTTTTATCAGCAGAAAACAACAATTCAAATTAATTAATAGCTTCCAATAGTTATTTAATAGTTTCATATTTTGTACTTAAAAATAATAATGGATATAATTAATCATTCTAATCAATTATTTATTATTATGGAATAAATAGTTGCGTTTCCAACAAAAAGATTTTGGTCCTAAATGCAGAACTGAAAGATTCCAGGCCTATGCCAAAGATGGACACATGTTGTTGATGTGTCTAATCCTCAGTGTCTTGCAGCTTGGGATGGGCATCTCACGAGTAATCTTCTCTTAAGGATGGAGGGAAAGGGAACAGGTTCTGTTGTGATGGAGCACCCGTAGGTAGAAATCTGACTTGGCTTCGAGTTGAAGAAAGAGGGAAGTGTCTTCAGAGAGGACTTTTAGGGATTGTTGTATGGGAGAAAGTCCAGAAAACTCCCGCCAAGTAATCTGATTAACGAAGCAAGAAGATGAACAAACAAACACAAACACCATCGAGCCTCCTCGTTCTTTGAAACGGTGTCTACAACAAAGCCGCCAGAGGATGGAATCTTAGACCTAATGCTCCACAGCGGCACACATCACCACGAATGGGGCAAGGTGGAACACATTAAACCCGTAAGCTAGGCATTGGGCATTGATTCTAATAGAAAGATGTGTTAGAGGTGTTTGTTTCAAATTGTTGTAGCATAGTTCATGTATGATGCAGGAGGGCCCCCGTGGTGCTGCCTGCATAACTCTGAACTGCTGCGGACCGATCTGCCAACATGATTCATTCTTCTTTTCATTTATATCTCCTAATGATGAGATCAACATAAATTTTGCTAATTCCATAGCAAATCAAATATTTTTTACAGTTAAATTGGTATCGTCATATTGAATAGTTATGTCATATATCAGTTCATCATATTGAGTAGTTATATATAGTTATATATGTATCGTCATATTGAATAGTTATGTCATATAGTTATATCAGTATCATCATATTGAGTAGTTATATCATATAGTTATATATGTATCGTCATATTGAGTAGTTATGTCATATAGTTATATCAGTATCGTCATAAAAGAGTAGTTATGCCATATAGTTATATCGGTATCGTCATAATGAGTAGTTAGTCATATAGTTATATCGGTATCGTCATATTGAGTAGTCATGCCATATAGTTATATCGGTATAGTCATAATGAGTAGTCATGCCATATAGTTATATCGGTATCGTCATAATGAGTAGTCATGCCATATAGTTATATCGGTATCGTCATAATGTTAGTTATGCCATATAGTTATATCGGTATCGTCATATTGAGTAGTTATGCCATATAGTTATATCGGTATCGTCATAATTAGTTATGTCATATAGTTATATCAGTATCGTCATAATGAGTAGTTATGCCATATTGAGTATCGTTATATTGAGTAGTTAGCCATATAGTTATATCGGTATCGTCATAATTAGTTATGCCATATAGTTATCGTCATATAGTTATGCCATATAGTATTATAATGAGTATCGTCATAATGAGTAGTTATGTCATATAGTTATATCGGTATCGTCATATTGAGTAGTTATGCCATATAGTTATATATGTATCGTCATAATGAGTAGTTATGTCATATAGTTATATCGGTATCGTCATCATGCCATATAATTATATCGGTATAGTCATAATGAGTAGTTCATGGCATATAGTTATATCGGTATCGTCATATGATAGTTATGCCATATAGTTATATCGGTATCGTCATAATGAGTAGTCATGCCATAGTTATATCGGTATCGTCATAATGAGTTGCCATATAGTTATATAGTCATGCCATATAGTTATATCGGTATCGTCATATTGAGTAGTTATGCCATATAGTTATATCGGTATAGTTTATCGGTATCGTCATAATGAGTAGTTATGCCATATAGTTATATCGGTATCGTCATAATGAGTAGTTATGCCATATAGTTATATCGGTATCGGTATCGTTATATCGGTATCGTCATAATGAGTAGTTATGATCGGTATAGTTATGCCATATAGTTATATCGGTATCGTCATAATGAGTAGTTATGCCATATAGTTATATCGGTATCGTCATAATGAGTAGTTATGCCATATAGTTATATCGGTATCGTCATAATGAGTAGTTATGCCATATAGTTATATCGGTATCGTCATAATGAGTAGTTATGCCATATAGTTATATCGGTATCGTAGTTATGCCATAATCGGTATCGTCATAATGAGTAATGCCATATAGTTTATATCGGTATAGTCATAATGAGTAGTTATGCCATATAGTTATATCGGTATCGTCATAATGTGTGTAGTTTATGCCATATAGTATATCGGTATCGTCGAGTAGTTATGCCATATAGTTATATCGGTATCGTCATAATGAGTAGTTATGCCATATAGTTATATCGTTATCGTCATAATGAGTAGTTATGCCATATAGTTATATCGGTATCGTCATAATCAGTAGTCATCATATATCGGAGTCATAATGATGTTATGCCATATAGTTATATCGGTATCGTCATAATGAGTAGTCATGCCATATAGTTATATCGGTATAGTCATATTGAGTAGTTATGCCATATAGTTATATCGGTATCGTCATAATGAGTAGTTATGCCATATAGTTATATCGGTATCGTCATAATGAGTAGTTATGTTATATCCGTCATATATTTATATCGGTATCGTCATAATGAGTAGTTATGCCATATAGTTATATCGGTATCGTCATAATGATTATATCGTTATCGCCATAATGAGTAGTCATGCCATATAGTTATATCGGTATAGTCATAATGAGTAGTTATGCCATGGGGCTGTGTGTTCGAAACATCGGGGATGGGCACAATATCTCGTGGAGGAAGAGAGTTATGAAGGTATCGGATCCCCCTGCCTCCCAATTCGTTCAAATTGCCATGACGCATGGGACTGTGTGTTCACCCACACTATTCCTATAACTGTAAAGGAGCATCTCAGCTTTAGACGCTTTAGTAATGTGTTATAGGCGTAATCGTAGAGGTTGACAATTGTGAAAGAACATTAATCGCTCAGTGCAAATTCTCTTTTTTGGCACGATTATAATTAATCAGACTTAAAAAAAAAAATAATACAACAGGTAATTTCAAAATCTGTACTTTTCAAACTTTTTACAAAATCTGTTATTAAAAACATTTTTTCACTCTTACTTTAAATTAAAAATATATCTTGCTTTTAATGAGTTTAAGATACATTAAACGTGTGATAGTAAAAATATACGCGTTTTATAGATAATTTACTAAATTTTCTTAGAGTAAATGTCAAAATATATGAAGTATTTTTACACTAATAACATGATAATTAACTAAATTTAGAATGTTAGTTATTGCAATAAATTTGCCATAATGGCAATTTACTTTTTAAACAGCTAAAAAAAAAAAAAAAAAATACTGTGAAAAAAAAAAAAATAAAGGTACTTTTACATAAAAAAATAGTAAAATCGTAATTCAAATAAATATTTTAAATAATATTATTAAATATTTATTTAAAAGTAGTATTTTTAAAAATAAATAAAAGTATAAGTAAAAGTATTTAAAAACATTTTTTTAAATAGAAATAGAATATTTATAGGAATAAATTATATAAATAGTATATTTTATACATAAATATTTTTTTAAATAGAAATAGAATATAAATAATATTTTATTAGTAAAAGTAATATTAAATTATATTACTTTAATAAGTAAAAGTAAAAGTATTTAAAAAATAGTATTTTTAATAGTATTTATAAAATAATATAAACCGATTATTTGACAATGAGATATTATTTTTATAAAAAAAATGTTATACTGGATAAAATTGAAATTGAAATTTTGAATAATAGTTAAAGCATACTTTTTTTCTCTTTAATAAATAACGAAATGATTTATAAATATAAGAATTTGGCTTAAGGAATTTTTAGCTAAAATATACTCCTGTTGCAATTTTAGAAGATATAATACAACCTTTTTAATACGCAAAATTAATAATTAAAAATATTTCCTACACAATATAAATGTTCAGAAAATGAAAATTTGGTATTTTATACATAAATAAAAATAACATTTTATTTCACTAAATATCCAACATCGAAATACAGCTTTTCTAATATTTTAAAATTTCTCTTCAAAGAATACATAATTTCTCTTTCATTTAGTTGCTGATCTCAGAGCAAGATTTATCAATTTAAAATATTCTAAATTCAAAATTTAAAATATTCTAAGGCATGATTTTTGTAACACTATATTATAACCATTTCTATGATCAAATGAAATTTACATGCATTGAAAAATATAAAAAGTATCAATTTATTGCTTTCTTAGAAATTGAAAATGCAGAAGAAATGCGATATTTTTCACTGAATAAGCAAAATGAAAGTTCAAAAATTGAGCAAAATTGTCTAATATTCTTTAGAGATATATTTCAGATATAAATGTATCTGACTCAAAAACAAATTCTAATCCTGTTATTTTACGTATCAGAAACATAAATATTTTTTTAATAACATTAAAAAAAAAAAAAATAATGTCCTTAAAATTCATACATTTAAATTTTTAGCTTTAAAAAAATATTTATTTTATTAAAATATCGTTTGTAATGTTTTAGAATGTATTTTCGAATAATTTGCAGCAATAGTTTAATCAACATTGTCTGTATTTTTAAAAGTTTTAATCTAAATTCACATAAAATATGTTCTAACCTTGTTGTTCTACATGCATATTAGAATTATTAGCTTTTAAAAAAAATGCAATATTAAATATCGTTTGCTTGTTATAGAATCTATAAAATCTATTTTTGAATTATTGGCAACAATAGTTTATAGAATTATTAGCAAATTTTAAATATTGTTTACTTAAATATTGCTTACTTTTTACAGAATCTATTTCTGAATTACTGGCAACAATAGTTTATAAAATTATTAGCTTTTAATTAATAAATTATGAAATATCGTTTGTTTATTATAAAATCTATTTTCAATAGTATAGAATTATTGGCAACATTATATTTTATAGAATTATTAGCTTTAAATATCATTTTCTTATTACAGAATTTGTTTTAGAATTATTAGAACAATACTTTATAGAATTATTAGCCTTTAAAAAAATTATCAAATATCGTTTTCTTGTTACAAAATTTTTTTTCGAATTATTGGCAACAATAGTTTCATCAATATCAATTGTATTTTTAATGCTTCAATCTAACTTCATACATAAATTACTGCAAAAATCCAAAAAAATTCCTTATTATAGAAATAGAAGATATTCAAAAATTATAAAATAAACTGCAATACATTTTTTTTTAAATTAAGAGAAATATACAACATAGTATTAAAACATTTCATAAATTTTTCTTTGTCATCAATATTAATTACTATCATTAAATTAATTTTTTTAAGATTAACTAATAAAATTTGTATCTTTAACTGTTGAAAGAGATAAAAAGTTCAAAAAATCAAATCACTTTTTAACTGTCGACAAATATTGTTCAAAGCTGTAGATTATAAAATTTTTTAACTTACGTTATGTATGAAAATTTATAGCTCTTACAAATAAATATTAAGCAAAAATGAAAAGTGAAATTTTTTTAATATGCTGGAATTATACACACACACACAAAATTGATTTAAAATTCTGATTAATCTAAAAGTACATACATTTACAGAAATAAAAAGATATGTTGTTTTCACACTTGGTAAGCAGCAACATCTAAGCCAAGTCCAAGAACCCTTGTCGTCTCATGGAAGGGAGGGGCAGGTTTTTTTGTGGTGGAGCACCCGTAGGTAGACGTCTGACTTAGTTTCCGATGATAAAGAAGGAGGGCAGTGGACTTCCGGGGGACTTTTAGGCGGACTACCCCGCATCTGCGTATCGTGGGAGAAAACCCGGAAAACTCCCACCAGATAATTCTATTCAAGAAAGACAAAGTCCGAGGCAAGATGCTGAACCTCACAAACTTCATCGAGTCTTCTCGTCTTTTGAAACAACGTCTACAACAAAGCCGCCATCGGATTGAACCTCAGCCCAAATAATCGGAGGCGTGATGACCGAGTGGCTAGAGCTCTGGCACTCGATACTACAGGTTTCGGATTCGATTCCCGGCCATGGATATTTTTAGTGATTCGAATCCACTTTAAGCAGTAGGCCCCGGTCTCATATGACCGTAGAGCGTCACAGAGCCCGATCAGACTTCTTCTCACCCACATCATTCCCAAACTGTATAGAGGCAACTCAGCTCTAGGCACAATAATATGGTGGAGAGTGGCGTGGTAGAAGTAGTAGCAGCGCTAATGCTCACTAGCAGTGCACGTTGCTGCTAGTCGGGCACTAACAAAATATATAAGTTTCAAACGAAAATATTCAATAAAATAGCTCTTGATGTACTTTTTATTATATTCTTTGTGGTATTTAAATTTTTCTATTTCTTAAAAATTGTTGATGGAATGGCTTGACAAAGAGTGATTTTTACCCAATTTTCAAACTGTATAATACGAAAATTATCTATGTATATATATATATATACTACTTATGCCACGAAATTAATAAAAAAAAAAAAAAACTACATCTTTCCTCACAAAATAAATAATGTAAGAATTTCGTTGAATTTATTAAATTAGATGATTCAAATGATTTTCACTTCAAAATTCGTATTTCATATTCAGATCTGATTTCACAAAACATAGATCTGATAAAATTACTTCAATTAAACACAAGAATAATAAATAATCATTAAAAAACTGTTTCGTTGTCAGCTTCTAACTTACTGATTTTTGTCAAAATATTTCAAAAAAATATCTTCAAAGAATGCCGTAATCTCTTTCCCATTCTTTACACTGAATACATATTTAATTTCATATATAACACACCATTGAATAAAAAGTTTTTTAATTATAATTTACACAGCAAAGATATGCGTTGTCCTTATAAAAAAAAATCTCACATGTTCTTATAGATAAAATATCTTGACAAATAATCACCGATGGTATTAACATCCCATAGGATATGAATCTGAGAAATATTTTAGCAGATTCCATATAATTCAGACTAATCTTTAAAATTCAGTAAGTGATTGTTGCACAAATTACTAAGTAATACCGATGCATAATGCATAAATTTTTTTCAATGAAAGTAAAATGCACAAAAAAATTAAAATTTATTTTACATCATTTTTTTTTTCCTCCTTGTTTATCTATCTAATAAACCAGGGTGGCCAACCTGCGGCCCGTCTTGAAAATTTTTCAAGACCATAAGATTTATTACACTTTTACAAAATATATTAATTTATAATGGCCAAATTAGTGAAAATCAATGTATTTAAAAAAAAATACTTTATGTGTGCATTCATATATTCAAAAATGAATTGTCGAAATTAAGAGAAAAAATTAACTTTGATTTTAAAATAATATTCTTGAGAATATACGACATATATTGCCTGTTTTATTGATGAGTTTTATAGTTATGAGTTCGCAGAATAATTAAATTATATTCTGCGAACTCATGAGAGCTCGCGTATCTTGGATCATCTAATATAACAGTTTCAATGTTTCACTTTAAGTGACCTCAGTGACCATCCCCCAAGATACGTACAGTTGAATTGTTGATAGCAGTGAAAACCAGACTCTTAGTCCAAATTGTTAGCGCTTTTGGTTCAACTTACACCTGCGAATCATTTTTTTTACGAATATGAAATTAACCAAACACAAACACGCTCAAACATAACGGATGCTTACTGCAACACCATTACGATGAGCAAATACCCAAATGGAGACCAATTTGCAAAAGCTAAAAAGAGTGGTGAAACAAATATCGCACTAGTAAAATAAATATTTTTCAATGATTTCATTTTTTTTATTACTTTTATATTATATATTTTTTATATTTCATTTCCAGTGTTATATATTTCTTTTTGTGCGTTTGGTATCATTATTATTATATGATCTATGTTTACATGTAAAAATAATAGTAAACACAAAAATAATAACTCATTATGTTTCAAGTTATCACTCCAAAAAAAAAATGTCTATAGTGAATCTAAATCTAATATGGGGATGCATTTATTGTTTGCATTTTTCCAAAGTGGCCTGCAAGATCATTTGGGTTGGTAGAACATGAATCTTGAACTATTTTAGCAGAATCTATAGTATTCAGACTAATTTTTAAAATTCAGTAAACGATTGTTGCATAAATTACTAAGCAATACAGATAGATGCATTATGCATAAAAACACCAACTACGATTTTTTTTTTTCAATGAAAATAAAATTCATAAAATAAATAAAATTTATTTTACATCATTTTTTTTTTCTTTGCTTATCTACATAAATCTTCTATCCCAAAATAAAATTTTAAAATTCTTCGATGCGTAAATCTGTAACTGTTAACTTATGTGCAGTTTACAATTTTTAACAGGTTCTCTGTAGGCCTGCGGGCGATATCTCCTACATGAAAAGATGGTAAAACAGATTCAAATGGATTTGTCCTTGAGATAAGAGGTTGAATAGACGGAATGTCGGAGGCTTCTTTAATGTAATCGCATAAATAAATAATCATTGCTTTCAACAAATTTCGTTAAAAAAAAGAAAGCAACCATTACATAAGATATAGTTTTGCCCTTTTGTTTTTCTATAGAATTGATAAAAAAAAAAATATTTTTATATTTAGATGTAGATTTGATGATAATTAGAGACCATATTTTAAATTTAAATGTAGTGTTTATTTTATTTAGAAATATTATGTTAAAAATAAATCCTTCCCACTACACAAGTCAGTTAATTTTTATTTCATATTTCTATTTTTCCAATCTGTATTTAGCTTAAAAAGAATATAAACATCTATATGCACTTTAACATTTAAGAGTGGGGTCTGATGGCCGAGTGGCTAGAGCTCGGTACGACAGGTTTTCGGGTTCGAGTCTCCGGCAGTGCCATGGTTGTTTGTAGTGATTCCGAATCCACTTTAAACCGTAGGTCGCGGTTCTAACATGATCGTAGAGCATTGCGGAGATATTGTTACTCCGTAGCTTATCTTGAAGCTACGTGCTCCTCCTGGGTAATGCTAAGGGAGTAACATTTATAAGCAGCCCTTTCTTATGGCATAAAAGATAAATGTCTGCCAACTGCGTTAGAAAAAAAAAAAAAAACTTTAATGTTGAAGAATCGCATAATGAAGTATAGCTATAAAGTTTTAATGGGCTTAGCTTCCAATGACATTTTATAACTTACATTTATTGTAGTTTTATTAAACGCTATCCCGATGCCTAATATTTTTTCCATATATAATATGAAAATAAATCAGTAATAGTGGCAAATAATAATAATCATCATCATCATTCAGAAATGTCTAAAATAAAAACTGTTTCGAAAAACTCTAGACAGCGGCTAAGGTATTTTATCAATAGATGATATTGTGCTATATAAATCAATTATAGTGGTAAATTATTATAATCATACAGAAATGATTAAAATAAAAACTGTCTCGAACAACTCTAGACAGCTTCCAAGGTATTTTATAAAATTTATAAAATTGTGCTATATAAAACAGCAATTGTGGCAAATTATTGTAAGAATCATACAGAAAAGACTAAAATAAAACAACTCTAGACGGCAGTTAGGGTATTTTTTCTATACATAATATTCAACCTCATCATCAATGACACAACAACCCAGAGTGGGCCAAGGCTTTTCTTTGAAGAGCATGCATTCCTCTAGGTGACAAGGGTCCTCCAACTCTTAACCCCCATTACAGCAAAATCCTTTCAACTGCGTCTATCCATCGCAACTCGGGTCGTCCTCTTCCTCTTTGTCCCTGTGGCTTTGCCAAAACGAGTCTTTTTACAGGATTTAAATCATTCATTCTAAATACATGAGCAGTCCAATTTAATCTATTGATCTTAATCAATTTTACAATATTTGGGGTTTTGGAGCATTTATAAATTTCTGCGTTGTACCGTCTTCTCTAACAATCACTTTCCCTAACACCTCCAAGAATAGCCCTTAAAATCTTCCACTCAAATATACCGAAAAGGGCCTCCAACAGATCTTACCAAAGTCCAAGTTTCACAGCCATAGACCAAAATAGGTCTAATAAGGGTTTTATATAACAATAATTTAGTATGCATATTATTATGTTATATAAATGAGTAATTATGGCAAATTATTACAATAATTATACAGAAATGACTTAAATAAAAAAAAAAATTTTTTTTAGAACAACTCTAGGGCAGCGGCTAAGAATGAAAAATTTATTATCATGGAACTTGAGAGGCTCAAATGGTATTTATTACATAAATATCTATTTTTTAGTTTAAATCGCGATGAAATTGATATTTTAAGTTGAAAAAAAAAAAAAATATTGGTATAAGAAACTAACTTTACTTTACGTTTACCCATTATTAAAATCCATGCTGTTTGCATTTCAACTTCAGCTAAACTTAAGTCACACATATATCCTACCGCATATAAGAAAGAAATAGAGTCAAAGTCAAACATATTTCATACCACATATAAAAAGAAATAGAGTCAAAGTCAAACATATTTTATATCACATATAAGAAAGAAATGGAGTCAAAGTCAAACATATTTCATACAGCATACAAGAAAGAAATAGAGTCAAAGTCAAACATATTTCATACCGCATACAAGAATGAGAGTCAAAGACAAACAAAATAAGAAAGAACAGAGTCAAAGTCAAACATATTTCATACCGCATATAAGAAAGAAAGTCAAACATATTTCATACCGCATACAAGAGTCAAAGTCAAACATATTTCATATGCATATAAGAAAGAAATAGAGTCAAAGTCAAACATATTTCATACCGCATACAAGAAAGAAATAGTCAGACATATTTCATACTGAATATAAGAAGAAACAGTCAAAGTGAAACATATTTCATACCGCATATAAGAAACGAAAGAGAGTCAAAGACAAACATGTCGCATATAAAAAGATATAGTGTCAAAGTGAAACATTTCATATCTCATATAAGAAAGAAAGAGTCAAAGTCAAACATATTTCATACCGCATACAAGAAAGAAATAGTCAGACTGAATATAAGAAAAACAGTCAAAGTGAAACATATTTCATACCGCATATAAGAAACGAAGAGAGTCAAAGACAAACATGTCGTATATAAGAAAGATATAGTGTCAAAGTGAAACATTTCATATCTCATATAAGAAAGGAAGAGAGTCAAAGTCAAACATATTTCATACCGCATACAAGAAAGAAATAGTCAGACATATTTCATACTGAATATAAGAAGAAAGTCAAAGTGAAACATATTTCATACCGCAAATAAGAAAGAAATAGAGTCAAAGACAAACATGTCGCATATAAGAAAGATATAGTGTCTGAAACATATTTATAAGAAAGAAAGAATAGAGTCAAAGTCAAACATATTTCATACCGCATACAAGAAAGAATATAAGTCAGACATAATAAAATAAGAAGAAGCAGTCAAAGTTGAAACATATTTCATACCGCATATAGAAAGAAATAGAGTCAAAGTCAAACATATTTCATATTGCATATGGGAAAGAAATAGAGTCAAAGTCAAACATATTTCATACCGCATACAAGAAAGAAAGAAAAAGAAATAGAGACAAAGTCAAACATATTTCATACCGCATATAAGAAAGAAACAGAGTCAAAGTCGTATATAAGAAAGATATTTCATACCGCATATAAGAAAGAAAGTCAAACATATTTCATACCGCATACAAGAATGAGAGTCAAAAACAAACATATCGCATATAAGAAAGATATAGTGTCAAAGTGAAACATATTTCATACCGCATACAAGAAAGACAAAAAAGTCAGAAGTGAAATATTTCATACTGAATAAGAAGAAAGTCAAAGTCAAACATATTTCATACCGCATACAAGAAAGAAATAGAAGAGTCAGACATATTTCATACTGAATATAAGAAGAAAAAGTCAAAGTGAAACATATTTCATACCGCAAATAAGAAAGAAATAGAGTCAAAGAAAACATATTTCATATAAAGAATATAAGTCAAAGTCAAAATATTTCATACCGCATCAAAGTCAAAGTCAATCATATTTCATACCGCATATAAGAAAGTCAAAGACAAAATAGAGTCAAACATATTTCTATTTGTACATCAGGAAATAATTGGACAGTTTCGAGAAGGCAAAAGGAGGTTGTTAGAAACATTTTACTCCGACCAGAAATCCGAGACCTGTAATTAGCCATGGGAAAAAAATTTTCCGTACTGATGGGAAAATATATTATATGTAATAAACAAAGAAATGGAATTCTAAGAAGATTGTTATTGACAAACAAAGTATCCATTTTGAATGCGAGAGGGAAATTTACTAAAAGCGTGGGAAATTGAGGGAAACAAAATCTTTCATAGAAATGAAGATAATGAGGTGGGAAATTACAAATCACACATGCATTCCTTTCACATGTATATCTTTTTCATTGCTTTTTTACAAAACAAGTTTATAACAAATAAAATTAACATTAAGAATCTTAAAAAATATATATTGTGATGTATTTCAATAGAGGTATTCAATTTTGAAAATTGACAAATTATTTTTGATTATCAAAATTATTTAGATCTAGTCAAAAATTGTGAAATAATAATTGGTAAATAATATTATTAAGAAAGAAATTATATAAGAAAGATTTGATATCAGGATAAACAATGATTTAAAATTATCGAACAAGAAATTGTTCTTTTCGTTGAATATAAGTCTTCAATTTTCGTTGGGAATCCAGTCAAATAATATTATTCTATAATATTATTCTAAGAATACTGTTATTTGTAAACAAAATGTCTATTTTAAATGGAAACAGAGTCAAAGAAAATTTTTCAAGAATGAGAGTCAAAGCACGGGAAATTGAAGACAACAAAGTCTTTTTCATAGAAATACAGATAATGAGGTGAAAAATCATGCAAATTACAAGCAATCTATAGATTATTCTTAGTGTTATTTTATAAAAAAAAAAAACCCTGCTATTTTAAATAAATTTATTCCAAAGAAACTTATTGATGTACATTGCGATGTTTTTAATGGATGTAATTAATTTTGAAAATGGAATTCTTTTTGTTTATCAGAATTATTCATGTATAGGAAATAAATAAATGAATTTAAAACAATATTAGAATTAAGATTTGAATCAGAATCAACGATGAGTTAAAATTTGATATCAGGATAAACGATTTAAAATTAAAAGAAATTGTTCTTTTCGTTGTATACACGCTTCAATTTTCGGTGGGAATCCATTTTTTTTTACTTTCTTTGGCTATTTTAAATGGCCAGGTTAAAGCACGGGAAATGTCATTCTATAATGCAATCTATAGAATTCTAAGAATATTGCTATTTTAAATAAATTTAATCCAAAAAGAAAAGTGTACCATTTTAAAAGCGTGAGAAATTGAAGGAAATAAAAACTTTTCACAGAATTGAAGATAACAATGAGTTAAAATTGGAAAGTACCAACCAGTTATACCTGTATTCTATTCACATGTACCATTTTTCATGCTTTTTTACCAAACATGTCTATTACAAATTAAAATTAATATGAAGAATCTTTCTGATGCATATTGTGGTGTATTTTAATGGAAGTATTGCATTTTGAAATGGAATTCTTTTGTTTATCAAATGATATAACAATAAGATATGGAATCAAGCTCAGCAATGATTTAAATTATTATCGAACAAAAAATTGTTCTTTTCCTTGTCCGCACGTTTTCAATTCTCGGTCGGAATTCTGTTATAATGTGATGTGATTTTATATTACTTAATAAGAAGTAATCCAATATGGAGGTAATCGGAAATTCACTTAACCTAGAAACTTTATGGACCTATGGAGAAAAAAATTTTCCTTAACGATGAGAAAATATATTATATGTAACAAACTTAACGATGAGAAAATATATATTATGTGTAAGAAACTTAACGAAGAAATTGAATTCTAAGAAGACTATTATTTATAAACAAATTGTCTATTTTCTAAAGCAGGGGATCTCCAAACTTTCCAGCCTTAGGGCCATACTGTTTACGCCAGTAAGTACCAAGGGCCAAAACCGTTTTAATTTTTCTGCCATTATTTATAATTTCTAGATTAGTCGCCGAGTACACGCTCTGAGCGAGCAGGTTTATGTTTGATTCAGGATATATACATTCCAAACAACGATATACATACATATGCGATACTCTTTACCCCAACATATCTATCGAGGGTAACCGCTGGATGTTCCCTAGTTTAAAATGTTAGTGGGATTCATTTCAATTATTTGTTTTGTTGTGCTTGACAGTATTATTTGTCATTAAGCTTTACCTAGCAAGTCAATAAAAACCAAGTTATTGTCATTCTGTGTTTTTATCCACCTTATTGCAGCAACAATAATATATATTGATGACACTGGCGGGCCGGATTTGGCCCGCGGGCCTTAGTTTGACCCCTGTTCTAAAGCGTCGGAAATTGAAGGAATTCTTTTCATAGAAATGCAGACATAGGGAATTACAATCACATGCATTTTAAGATTCTTCTTACGCTATTTTGGCAACTGCTATTTCAAATTTGAATAAAAACTTATTGATTGATGTATTTTAATGGATGTATTAGATTTTGAAGAAAAAAATAATATTAATTTTAAAATAAATATGCTTTAAGATCTGTCTAGGTTTTTATTGAATAAAATACAACTCTTTACAATTGAAAGTATAGAAACACAATAATATAATTTTTATTAAAAATACAAATTTACCTTATGAATGGTTAAAAATCTTCTTTTCCACGAATCAGAACAACACAAGCAAACAAGTGAAATTCAATACAAACTTTTTGAATAAAAACTTAAATTTCGCATTGCTACAAACATTTTATACTTTTTCACAATACTGATAACTTTATGAAAATCCTTAGTTTTTTAAATGCTTTGGGTCATTGCAAGTTTGAATGGAGGGCTTATCAGTGAAACCAAAGAGATAGAGGTGAAGTGAAAAAATAAAAGGGGTAAGCAAGGAATGTTATCTTATTTTACCTATAAAAATACTTTTTCTTGATTGGAAAGGTCAATATACTTTACTCAGTAATATATATATATTCCAAACAAGAGATAGGACATAATTTTTGTAAGACAATGATGGAATTGTAACTGTTACATTACCCCTTCAAATTAATTTTCAGAATATAATTACTTTTACTGTGCAAAACGGACTTCCATTCACAAAATGAAGTCACAATCACAATATCATTATAGTAAGTGTGATTTTTTTTTTTAAATTTTTATGCATTTTTTTTAAAAATGGGAATTATTTTTGGAATGTGAGTTTTTCGTATCCTTGATCACTTTTTTTTGTATTTTGATCTGTTTTTCGTTTTCTTGATCACTTTCAGCATTTTTTCTTGTCTTGTTATTTTTAAATTTCTTTCACGTGCTTTTTATAAAATCGTTTGAAATTCAATCTATTTTTATTTATTTTTTAATTTCTTTCACTAACTATTTTTTTTTAAAATTCTACAGTTTTTTTTAATTAATTTTTTAATGTCGTTCATGTGCTTTTTTTTTAAAATCGTTTGAAATTTGATCGATTTTTATTTATTTTTTTTTTTTTTTAATTTTTTATTTGTTATTATAAAATCGTTTGAAATTTTTTCAGTTTTTTTCCTTTTCTTTAAATTTCTTTCACGTGATTTCTTTATAAAATCGTTTGAAATGAAATTTTTTTTATTTATTTTTTAAATTGCTTTTTATAAAATCGCTGCTTTTTTTATAAAATCGTTTGGTATTCTATATTTATTTATTTTTTATTTAATATGTTTCCTTTTTTTCAGTTTTCAACGATAGCTGATAAACATAATTTATTTTGAATATAATTTATTGATACTTTTTTTTCTCTTTGTTTGTTTAAATACTTTTTACATTAAATTCTTATATTAAATTCTAAATTTTATGGGTAACTTAAAAATATATATAATCGTATATGTAGCTTATCGATCCAACCGATTAAATTTTAAAATTTTATGAATAGCCTTGTATATGGATTCAGATGATTTAATTTTAAAATTTTATGGGTAACCTGTGTATGGATTCAGCCGATTAAATTTATATATTTTCCAAATAGCAGTTTATTTCAGAGCAATTTCTAAAGCTGAAAAATACATTAGAATTATGATCAATAATGCACTTCTGTGATTCATTACCAGAGCTTACGAGATCACCAAACGGATCATAGCTATTTTGTCTAAAACTACGTTCATTTTACACATTTTGAAAAAAAAAAAAAAAAAAAAAAAAAAAAAAAAAAAATTATATTAAATCCAACATTGTTAATATTATATTAAATCTAAACAATGGTAATGACTTCACTGTTGATGTTTACATTAAGCAACGTTTTTTTTTTTTTTAAAAAAGATTAAATTAGGATAATTATAAAAATTTAAGACCTAATTTAATGCAGTGTAATATCATGATTATATCTTATTTTATTTATCTTAATTTAATTTTTAATTTTATGTATAAATTTATAATTTTTTTAATTAATTTGCTTTAAAAATTTTAGTTTTATTTAATTAAAAAATATTCGAAATATTGACATTTGGTAACAAACCTCATAAAAAATAATAGAATATCATGGGAACTTCATCTTTCCGTATTGCACTTAAAATAGTTTGAATCATCTATATGACGGATTCGATTTTATTAATCGTTGATTATAATTATTATTAATTATGAATGAATATGGTTATTATTTAGTGTTTACAATAGGATTTTTAGAAAGGAAATACGATAGGTTAAACATTTTAACTTTTTCTAAAATTATAATAAATCGATTATTTTTTTTTTTTATTTGAAAAAATTATTTCATTAAAATGGGTAATAACATATTTAATAAAAAATTAAAAATCTATAATTTGAAAATGGCACTGTATATCAATCACTCAGTATTTTAGTAAAGGTAAGTATATTAATTTTTATAAACAATTCATGATTTATAGAATATTAAATAATAATTATTATATAAGATGTCATATTGATAATAATTATCATATGATTATTACAATTGATACTTGATTTTCGATTAAATAATGGTTGTGTAAATTATTCCTCCTATATCTTTAGATGTATATTAAATAATGTTATGTTTCGCATATTGTTTGGAAATAATCATCATTTTAGAAGATATATTGAAAAGTGTCCTAAAAACTCAATAGATGGCGCCACGTAAAGTTTAAAAAGGAAATCTCATTCAATGACGAAAAAAAAATTATTATTTTGAAAATTCTCATCATTCGTTGATAAAAATTAAGAATCTGTAACTGTTTCAAAATTATTTAATTGTAGTAAAAATAAGAAAATTTACATTTTTAACATAGGAACAATATATATATTTTTTTAAGTTAAGAATAAGTAGATAATTAGAACAAATATCTTGGGAAATAAAAAAGATAATTTACATTATGTTATGTCATTATGAAGGGAAAGTTTGAGTGAAAAAAGTTCTGCAAGGTTTTTACTGGCCTTTTTGTTTGAGAAAATATATATTCTTAACAAATTAATATTTATGTTAAAAACCACACATGAATAAAGAGAAATTATTTTTTATTATATGATTAAAAAAAAAAAGCTTTATAAAGAAGCTGCAGTGATAAAATATCATCATTATCAGTGGCACAACAGCTCCATGGTGGGCCGAGGTCTCAGCCCTCTGGTAGATTTCGAGACGAGGGATGTTTTATTTTTAAGGTGCAGGATTGTCAGCCCTACGCTCTACAGTCATATTAGACCAGGACCTACGGTTTAAAGTGGATTCCAAACCACTACAAATATTCATGGCATTGCCGGGTCTCGAACCCGAAACCGATGGGACCGCCAGAGCGCCAGCTCACTCAGCCATCAGGCCCCAGAGATAACAATACATATTAAATAAAATTCTGTAACTTATATTTCTTTTATTCAATTAAAAAATGCACACTACATATATCGCAAAATGCATAAAGTCCTAGGAAATTATAAATAATATATTTCTAAAAAAATCGTGATCATTTCTATAACTAACTAGAGATTTTAATTACTAGAGAAAACTAACATAATAACATTGAATTAATGATAAGTTTCAACTCCATATATTGTTATATATATAAATGATCATAATTTTATATATATGTATATATATATATAGAGAGAGAGAGAGAAATGATCATGATTTTTTTTAGAAATATATTATTTATAATTTCTAGAACTTTATGCATTATGCGATATATATATATAATGCGATATATATAATTTTTTTTTTTTTCAGAATCAACATTTTTTGAAAATATAAACTTTACTGAATTTTATTTACTATATAACAAAATTTTATTTACTATATAGATATATATATATTATTTTGTAACCAAAATCCATACTAGAACCATGTTACCTTAAAACAACTGAACACCAAAAAATAAAGCACAAATTTCACTTTCCCTTATCGAAAGCAAGCACCTGAAAAATCGGAAGCAGGAAATAGTAAAAGGGTCTACCGGCGCAGACGACACAGAAGGCCCGTGGGGAAAAGGAGAGGGAGCTCTTCGAACTGGGAGGGGAGAAATATGTTCGAATTGGGTTGCCTTCGGGCAAGGTCGTTCGCAGTGCAACGCGCACTATTTTTTTTTTTTGTTTGGTTTTTGTTGTGGAGTAACACTTTTTGTTTTTCTTTTTTTTTTACGTAGGGAGTCACTCTAAACAGAATATATATATATATATATATATGCAAAATTATATGCATATTTTGCAAAATTTTTGAAACAGTTATAGTTTCTTAATTTTTAACTGTGAATGATGAGAATTTTCAAAATGCCCTGATGTCAGGGCTGGATTTAGATGAAAAAGGTCCTGGACTATTCCACTTATGAGGCCCTTTTCACCTCCCATTTTTAAATTAGTTTGTAAATTACTGAGAGCACTTTATGTTCTTTCTGCACTTTATTTATGCAACAACAAACCAGAGCTCAGTAAATAAGGCACGTCAATATTTGCCATAGCAATCAGTGAACGTATGAACTATGCTTTGGTGCAATCCAGTATATACAAACGAACAGGCCCAATGAGCCGAAAGCGTTGATCTTAACCAATACCTTTTTATGTTTGTTTATTAGTCATATATGTAGAATTTCTCCTTATTTTCTATTCAATGTTTTAGTGTTTACTGTTTTTAGAATAGTGTCATTCTAATTTTGCTAACAATTTGAATGTAGGCCCTCTTGATCTTGAGGCCCTAGGCTGAAGCCTAGTTAGCCTATAGGAAAATCCGGCCCTGCCTGATGTTATAATATGAACACTTTATTGTCGTCACATTGAATGAGATTTCATTTTAAAAACTTCACATGGCAAACTTTAAATGGTGCCATATATATATAAATAGATGGATAGATTTTTAATGGAAAAAAAGAAAAAAAGAAAGAAAGATACAGTGTCGCAAACTATCAGTGTTATAAAAACCCTCTTCAAGTTATGATAATACGAGCAATAGAATCTTTAAAAATTTTAATGAAGCAATTATAGTCGAACATTTCCATTTCTTACATATGAGAGAGTTCTTATTGTTACTTGACTTTTAATGTATCTACACTTGATACAATGTCTCTTCCCAAAACACCATTTGATTTTACTGGAGCCTCTGTTCTTTTCTTAGTAGTTCGTAGGTAGCGAAGATTATGCGGGGTGAGGTAAATTCTCCAAATTCCACACATGAAGAAGGAAGGCAGTGCCTTCCTGGGGGACTTTTAGGGGAAAACTATCAGCATTTGAGTATCATATGGAAGAATTCATGTAGGTTATTCTAAATTAATTACTTACAAATTGGTTATATATGCTCGAATATGATGGCAGTACCCGTAGTAATTCTATAGATATTTTATTAATAAATTGTTTAAATAATGAAGATTTGCTTTCTCATCTTCATTCGGAAAGGAAGGATTAATACAAAAAATATTCGACTGTTCTCTTTATCTGACTCTCGGTTCCCAGGTTTCGTGTTCGAGTCCCGATGGTGACATGCATGTTGTGCTAATGAAAAAAAAGAAGAATTATCTTTATTTTAGAGTAGATATATTGTAGCAACAACGTCACATTGCTTAAATCACTCAAGATTCTGTCATTCTACAGCTTTCTACAACAAATGCAGTTTTGTTTTTTTTAAAATTTATTTTTTTTAAAGATAGCTTTCAAAAAAGTAAATTTGGTTTATCACCATCAGATTAGAAAGGTGATTTTATTTCAACTACGGTGCCACATTTTTCGGGTTCGAGTACCGGCAGATATCATGTATGTTTGTTCTAATCTTGGCTGGTTCGCATTTAATCTACAATTAAATTATTTAAACAGTAGGTTCCGATCAAATGTGACTTTAAAAAAAGCTTTGAGCAATAAAAAGGACTGACAACCCTGTCTAGTATGACTGTAGAGCTATTAATTTATTAAAGGGTTTAAAAATATGGCTGGCAGCCATCTCTAATATGACTGTTAGAGTGTTGGGAATAGAGCTGTCAAATGTGACTTTTTAAAGCCTATCCCGAAAACAGCATCTGACCTAGAGCGCTGGGAATCTGCCAATAGGCAGAGAGAGTTGGGCTATGGTCCAACATGTAAAAGACACTGCAGTGCCCAGATAGCTTGAAATACCGGGGAGTTAGTTAAGTAAGGTGAGCATCTAGCGTGTCCAAGGTTTCCAATCCGGTGGTGGCAATCGTTGCAGTCATCGCTGTCAGAAATGATGACGATCGTGACAAGTGTGTAAAGCATCTCGCATCGATATTCGGGTTACCTGGTGGAATATTTTCGAGTTTTTCCACATACGGCACGTAAATGAGAGTCAATTACTCTTAGAAGTCCTCCAGGAAGGCAATGCTCTCCTATATCACTCACTGGTGCATTTTTGACTTACATAGGAAGAACATGGGGTGTTGTATTAATATATATATATATATATATACATATAATGCCCATTACAATGATACAAGGTATAATGATGGTTAGTAATTCTTCATTGGCGCAACAATCCCATGGTAGGCCAAGACCGCCTGCCTACTGGCAGATTTCGAGACAGGAGATATTCTCTTTTACGGGCTAGGGTTGTTAGTCTACACCCAGGGTTAGTAATTAATTCAGCAAATTTAGATTATTTTTCTGTTATAATTTAATTTTTTTTAAAAATGCGCACATATCTGACACAATTCCTGAAAAGATCAGTAGAATCTCCAGGGGTTAATTAGCAATCCTGTTTATTAATAAAATATATTTAAGCTTCTTCAAAATTAATTAAATCAGCCAAATCTTGCAGATCACGCGATTTGTAAATGTTTAAATACATTTTTAATGATCAATTTTTGATGACTCATTCAATATCTAAAGAACTGCTGAACAAGCCTTTATGCGTCTTTAAAAAAGAATAACCATGAATTATTTAGGCGAACTATAATTGACAATAAAGAAAAATCCCAAGATTACTTTATCACACAGCTGCAAGATTCACTTATCAGATAGCGCATCTTTTATTTAAATCTTTACTTAAAACAAAGCAATAAATGGGAAAGGAAAATAAAAAATAAAAATAAATGAAAAACGAAATTCAATTACACACCTGGTGGGATATTTTTGAGTTGTTTTTTCACATACGCCACGCAAATGAGAGGCAGTTACTCCTGGAAAGTCCTCCCTGAAGGCAACTCCCCTTTATAACTCATTGGTGAGTAGTTCTTGACACGCATAACTAGTACACGGGGTATTGTATAGTATAGTATATATATATATATATATATATATGTGTGTGTGTGTGTGTGTGTGTGTGTGTGTGTATGGGGCCTGATGGTCGAGTGACTGGGGCTCGGTGCCACAGGTTTAGGGTTCGAGTTCCAACAGTGCCATGGATGTTTATAGTGTTTGGAATCCATTTTAAACAGTAGGTCCCGGTCTAATATGACTGTTGAGCGTTGGGAGTTGACAACCCTATTGACAAAGACAGCATCTCCTGTTTCGGAACCTGCTAGTAAGCAGACGGCTATGGCCCAACATGGACTGTAGTGCCAGAGTAAGGTGACATCTAGCTTGTCTAAAGTTTCCAATCCGCTGCTGGCAATTGTTGCAGTCACCTGAGTCAAAAATGAGGTGCCTCGACGGCGATTGTGACAAGTGTGTAAAGCGTCTCGCATCGATATTCAGTTTACCTACAGGGTGTTGTATTAAAATATATATATGTTTGTGTATATAATGTCCAATACAATGATGCAAAATATATGGGTTAGTAATTCTTCATTGGCGCAACAGACCCATGGTGGGCCAAGACCGCATGGCTACTGACTGGTTTCGAGACAGGAGATGTTCTCTTTCACGGGTAGGGTTATTAGCCCTACGTCTAAGGTTAGTAATTAGTTCCACAAATTTAGATTTTTTTCCACTTATAATAATTTAAGTTTTTAAAAGATGCTCACATATCTAAGTACTATCCATGACAAGGTCAATAGAATCTCCAGGGTTAATTAGCAATCCAATTTATTGATAAAACCAAATTACGCTGTTTGACTTAAGTCAGCCAAATCAAGAGATTTGTAAACGATTAAATACGTTTTTAATCATCAAAAATTGATGACTCATTCACTATCTGAGGAAAATAAACAATTATAACTGCTGAGCAAGCCTTAAAGAACAATCATGAATTAATTAGGCAATGTCGGTCTATTAAGCAGCTATGGTCCAACATGGACTGCAGTGCCCAGATAGTTAGTTAGTAAGTAAGGTGAGGTGGCATCTAGCGTGTCTAAGGTTTCCAATGCGCTGGTGGCAATAGTTGCAGTCACCTCATAAATGAGGTGAGTTGACGGCGATAGTGACAAGTATGTAAAGCATCTAGCATCAAAATATAGGTTAACTGGTGGGATATTTACAAGTTTTTTCCCATACACCACGCAAATGGAAGGCAGTAACTCCTAGAAGTCCACCGGGAAGTCAATGCCCTCCCTATATCACTCAATGGTGCATTGTTCTTGGTATACACAAATATAACACGGGGTGAATACATTGAGATGTATACATTGTGATTTTTGAGTGCCACCTAAATTTGTCCCGGAAAATCCAGGATCACGGGAGAATTTGGCCAAAAATTGATTTGGCCGTAACATAAAAGTTCCATAGGAATAATTTTTTGTCGGTTTCAGAGAATGTAAAACAACGCCACGAATCTATAGACACCATCCGCGTGTCTGTGAAAAATTATTTGTAGAAGTTATGGGCATGCGCTCGCCGAGTCCAGATTTGGCATTTGCCGATATACCCTGGGTCCATATCGGGAGAAATTAACCCACAATGGGGATGTCTTTAAATAGCGTTTCACGCCCGTAATTGAACCCCCTTAAAAGAATTGGCTCAGAAAATTTAACTAGAAAATTTTAAACATAACACTGGGGTGTTGTATCAAATATATATATGTATAAATAATGCCCAACACAATGATGCAAGATATGATGGATTAGTAATTCTTCTTCATTGCCGCAGCAATCCTATGGTAGGCGAAGACGTCTGCCTATATTTTCGTTTTACGGGGGTAGGTTTGTCAACTCTACACCCAGGGTTAGTAATTAGTCCAGCAAATTTAGATTTTTTTTTTTTTTTTTTACAATTATAATTTAAATATTTTAAAAACGCATATATATCTGACAGTATCTCAGAAAAGATCACTAGAATCTCAAAGGGGCTAATTAGCAATAATGCTTATTAATAAAATCTATTTACGCTATTTTGCTTCTTCAAAAATGATTAAATCAGCCAAATCTTGCAGATCAAGAGATATTTGTAAACTATTAAATGCATTTTTAATCACCCATTTTTGATGACTTGCTCAATATCTAAAGAACAGCTGAGCAAGCCTTTAACTTAGAGAACAGCCATGAATTAATTAGGCAAACTTTTCCACGACTGACAATAAAGAAAATTCCCCGAGATTACTTTATCACACAGCTGCAAGATTCACTTATCAGACAGCGCATCTTTTAATATTTAACTCTTTACTTAAAACAAGCAAAAGATGGAAAAGAGAAAAAAAAATATAAAAATAAAAATAAAAAAAAAAAACGAAACTCAATTACACGCATAAGCAAAACAATGACTCAGACAACTCGATCTATTACCAACTGACGTAAAAGGCATTTTAACGTGCAGTTCATTATAAGGCTTTTATGTGATTAAAAAGTTAATTAAACGACGAAAGATGAGCATGGTACTTTTAATTAAGCCTAGGCTTAATGAACCTTTTAATTAGTAACCCGCTAATTAATGCCCCCTTTTTTTTAGGGTTGCCTATAATCACCTGACAATTTTATTTATTTATTATTTTTTTTTATGTTTGTTAATATTTGTCGGAAGTTGGGGTTTTAACCTTCAAGCGATTTTGTGAAACTCAGGGTCGTTGTTAAGTATATGATCATTCGTCTTTTCGCGATAAATTTGTAGAAGATAATGGAAAAGGTTAACTCATGCATAAACCTATCATATTATGGTGAATCTTCCCAAGCATACTTAATAACATGGGGTTTGTTGTGCACGGCGTATTGTATAAACAGCTCCAAACCCTCTAGGGTGGTTGACATAGCAGGTAACGAAAAAAAATTGCGGTGTTAGAAAGGAGAAAATTGAGTGATGAATCAATAAATAATATTCTTGTAGGTAATAAAAGCTGTACATAATTAAACATACAAATGAATAGTTTTAACGGCGAAGATAATTACATTTAATATACTCAAAGCTGAATTATGCAGTTATATGAATAAAACTTTTCATTAGTAATAAAATAAAATCGAAATCCTTTATTAAGGAATCAACAGCAAAAATAATTTATAATAATTATTTTTCATATAGTTTGATCGAATAATTAAAAGTTATGTTGCATCTCAAATGTAGCTACTATACATACAGCAACAGCAACGGTGTTGGCCTACCATGGGGCTGTTGCGCCAATGAAGAAGAAGAAGAATTACTAACCCATCGTTATACCTTGCATTACTAGAATAACGAAGGTTAGTAATTGGTAATATATTGGGCATTATATATATATTCTTCTTCATTGGCGCAACAGCCCCATGGAAGGCCGAGACCGTTCTGCCTACTGGGCAGATTTTGAGACAGGACATGTTTTACGGGGTAGGGTTGCTTAGCCTACGCCTAGAGTTAGTAATTAGTCCAGCAAATTGATTATTTTCAGTTAGTCTCAGTCTTTTCGAGTTCAGTTTCAGTCTTTTCGCGATAATGAAAAGGGTTAATTCATGCAAACCTATCATATTATGGTGAATCTTCCCAAGCATACTTAATAACATGGGGTTTGTTGTGCACGGCGTATTGTATAAACAGCTCCAAACCTCTAGGTGTAGTAGGTAACGAAAAAAATTGCGCCATTAGAAAGGAGAAAATTGAGTGATGAATCAATAAATAATATTCTTCTTTAACGATATGTAGGTAATAAAAGCTGTGCATTATTAATGAAACAGATTAGTAGTTTTTCCTACTTTAACGAAGGAGTTAATTCGATTTAATATACTTAATATCAATTATGCAGTTATAGAAGATTTTCTATTCAGTAGATGATTCTTTTTGTGTGTAGGGTTGTCTGCTCTACGCCCAAACGCTTTATGGTCATATTAGACCGGGATCTACGGTTTAAATTGGATTCCAAACCATTACAAACATAGATGGCCCCATCGAGACTCGAACTCGTGGAAACTTTAAACATGTTAAGGCTACAATACTTGAAAAGGGGCTGATGGCCGAATGCTAGTGCTCGGTGATGCAGTCTTCGGATTCGAGTCCCGGCAGTGCCATGGATGCTTGTAGTGGTTCGAATCTACATTGACCGGCATAGATCAAATGCGCTAATATGAACGTAGAGCGTTGGGCATATAGCCGGGACAATCCTTTCCGCAAAAAGAACATTTCTCATGTTTCCTGGAGTCTGGCAGTAGGTAGACCTTAGGCCTTAGCCTTTTTAACAAAACTTTTCATTAGTAGTAAAATAAAATCTAGAGCCTACATTGAGTAAGTATCTGCAGTGAAAATAATTTATATAATTATTTACCTATATTTGATTGAATAATAAAAGCAAGGGCTCCTCAAATTAAGTTAATGCGCTCACTACAAACCGCAAAATTCCGCAACAGTAATCCAAAAATACTCACAGAATGACCACACGTAATTTCTGTCAATGCACGAAGAGCAAAGATATCCAATCTGCTTTGCTTGTTTTTCTTTTCAAAAACGCTTTTATGCAGATGCTCTTTCCAAATTTATTTTCATCCACTACAAAGCATCACGCTCTCCTGACGCATCGCACTTATGCGATCTTTTTCCCAAAATGGGATCCTCACGTGCATGAGTCTCAATAAGTCAGTCGGCATGGATGGCGATTACACGCTAAATCTCTTCAGATCGACATCAGTTAAAAGGTGTTCCCGGAGTGGTCTCTTTGAGTTCAGGAAACAGCCGTAGCCGCACAACAGTGTGAATACATGGTGGTCGTGGAACGATATGCTTTATTTTCATGGCGAAAAGCTCACGAAGAACAATGCAGCTGTGAGCTGGCGCATTCAGTGTGGTTTCGAAAGTACCAATCGAGTGCTTTGACTGCTGATTGGGAAAGGTCCAAAACATCTCTTTAAAAGGGAATTTTGAAAACTCCAACGATTTCATCAGCAAGATAACTCTAATTAGGGAAACTCAACGAGCTGTGAGCACTTACGCCTTTTTGGACGTGAGAGGGCTACTTTTCTGCCCAATCAGCGCGTTTTCTGCCTTCTTGAACTGTTTATACCACTTCTAAACATTTCTTTTCCCGCATATAGGAATGCTCACCGAACAACACATTCTATACGTAAAACAAAATTGAATGCAAATTGCTCTCCTCAATGAAACTGACATTTCAGCTAGAATCAGTTTGAGCGTCTCACAAGCTATAATCAAATCACTGTGAACATTTTAACGTCACACACAATAAAGGACTGAAAGCAAAGAAAAGCAAGAAAATTGAAATCCCGTAAGCCCGGAATTTTAAATTGAAATCACGGGTCTTACGTTTTGGACACAGTAGTATACTGGCTCAAAACCATGAAAAACCACAACCATTGTACCATTTTTAAAATTGCGCTCATAAAATAGCGGCCTGGTGTCATTTTTTGCCAGCGCACTGGCCTTGGCAGGTTCAAACCTGGCGGGGGCATGGATGTTTGTTTGGAATGGTTTTTTGGAATCCACGTTAAACTGTAGGTCCCGGTCTAATTATCCGGAAGTAAAAATGGCCATAGAGTGACAAACCAAAACAAATTCTTCAAGCATAATGGGAAAATTTAACAATCTGCGGATCTACCTATATCGCCGATATAGTGACAGAGGCTTTCATTTCCACATCACTAAAAAGGATTCGAATTGAATTACTTTAACTCAGAAGACAAAAGCACTACCCATTATGGAGCACAGTTCTAAAAGGTTCAACAACCATACATTTTTAGCACAATTTGATATTATCACAATTTTTGTTTCTACATTGCATCTGCAGGGGCCTGAATGGCCGAGTGGCTAGAGCTCTGGCGTTCGGTACCACAGGTTTGATTCGGATTGAGTCCTGACGGTGCCATGGATGTTTGTAGTGGTTCGGAATCCACTTTAAACCATATGTCCGGTCTAACAGGATCGTAGAGCGTTGCAGGGGTAGTGTTACTCCGCGTCCGTAGCTTATCTTCGCTGTAGGCACCTCCAGGGTAGTGCTAGTGAGTAGTGTTGGTGCAGCGCTTGCTTTAAGGCATCAAAGACAATTTTATGTTTTCCAGCTGCATTAGAACAACAACAACAAAAAAAAAAAAAACATTGCATCTGTAACTGAGTCAATATCCCACCATTTAAAACTCTGACTTAACACTTTCTATATATATATATATTAATGAAAGAATAAAAATATCTGTTTTAATAAAAGCGAAAAACAACCTATTATAAAAAAAAAAACAGAAAAAAAATTTTTAGAACAATTTTACGCCGTTTTAAAGAAATTATATAAGAAAATTATTCAAAAAAATATTTTTCATTATATATTTATCTCACATATTCTTTGATATATTCATTTTAGCTTTTAATTGTTAACATTAATAAAAAAAAAAAAAATAGCCAACTTAGTAAATAATAAAATCAAATTCTTTTATCCTACATATATTTTATTATATTTTTAAAATATTATATTATTATTACATATTTCTCAACGATGAGTAATATTTGCGGTCGCTTGTACTGATACTTAAAAGAGAAATAATTTATTATATTATATTTTGATATTATATTTTTTTTTGAAAAAGATTTCAAATGATGAAATCATTTGAATTCATTTTTCAAAAAAAAAAAAAAAAAAAAAAAAATTAATTAATAATAATAACAATAATAATAAATAAATCTTATCATTTAGTTAAAAAAAAAAAAAGTCAAATGTACATTTGTCCAAAAAATATTTTTCATTATATGTTTATATCACATGCTCTTTGACATATTTATCTTAGCTTTTGATTATCAATATTGAATAAAACACTAGCCAACTTAATAAATCATAGAATCAGAATCAAATTCTTTTTAATCTGTATATATTTTATTATGTTTTAAAAATATTACATTTTTATTATAATATTTCTCATAGATGAGTAATATTTGTCGGTCCCCTTGTACTAACACATAAGGGAGAAATATGTGTTCATTATTAAAAAAATAATAATAATAAATAAATAAATAAAAGTCAAATATACATTAAAAGTTTGGCAATCCTTTTTCATAATTTAACTTTTTAACAACAAAACTCTGTTGAAGTTTTTAAATGGAATATATAAATATAATTAATATTATGTAAAGGAAATTTTCATGAAAGTTTATCGTAGACTTCCATTTACAAAAATATTTTAAATAGAAAAACAATTCAACACAGACACTAAAAAAAAAAAAAAATCTGTCAATTCATCTAATTGTCCATTAATCCACAGCGCTTAACATTATTATACAAGCGGATTAATCTGATTGACCACTGAAAAAAAAACCGCCCGAACAGGGACTGAACCCCGGACCGTTAGGTTAAAAAGCCTAACGCTCTACCGACTGAGCTATCCGGCCCGACGAAACTTTCGAATCATAATTGAGTTTCCATGTAATATTTCTTTTCTCTCTCGTAATTATATTGCGAATGCTCCAGGTGCATATGCCAGTTATGCTTTGGTGATTTTTACATCAACCCTGAAGATCGCCGCCGTCGGCGATAACAGCCCAACATGATAACCCTGCAACTTAAACTAGCAGAAATACATTTTTTTTTCTGGTAACCACGTTATTTTTATATCTCTAAAATTACCTTAACTAACATTTTAAAGGTAAGTGAATACAGCATAAACTTTTAAAATAAAAATGTTTTGAAAATGTTGGCCAGTACGAATTTTTATTGTATTATTATTGTAGAAAAATTAAATGATAGGGAGTTTATTTTGTTTTGAGAACAAACTCGCATTGAAAAGAGAAATTTTAACTTGAAATTTGAGAATAGCAACTTTGTTTCAAATACATCAATTGCCCATTTGGTTTGGTTTACGGCTGAACAAAAATATTTGAATATTTAATTAATAGAATCACTGTGAGAATACATTAAATTAATTAGAAAATTAAAAAAAAAAAAAAAAATTATGAAAAACTTTTTTGATAAACATCAGCTAATCATCAGCAATTACAAGATTATTATATACTTTTACATCATTTCATTATCATTATTATTAACCAGATGCTGTTCTGGTGGAGTAGTGTTTTTTGTGTCATTGGTCACTTTTAAATTTGATTTCAGATTTCTTTCATTAACTTTTTTTTTTTTTTTTTTAAATCTCTTTCACAAACTTTTTATACACATTTTTTAAAAAACTTTTACGAATTTTTTTAAATACATTTATTCACAAAATTGGTAATTATTAAATAATTTAATTAAAATAATTAATCCATAAGAAAAATTAATGTATTTTTCTCTAAAAGATCGTCTGGTGAAAGCAAAGACAATTTTATTTCAAAGTGCAAAAATTAAATTTCTCAAGAAAAGAAAATCGTTTGGAATTCGGTAGTTTTTATTATTTTTAATACGCTTTGATTAGTTTCCACACCTGTATGTTTGTTTGTAACTGACTCTTGGGCTCGATTTCGCCCTACTTTAAGCGATCCGATTTAATTTAAACGTTGCAGACTTACCAAGGATCGAAGACAATAAAATATTTTGATGCTTATTATTCCCATCATGATTAGATCGCCAGGATTAGTGATTTTATTTTATCTTATGAAGAGCAATTTAACCCATGTAGAATAAAAGTATTCAGTAAAGATATTCAAAAGCTACGTGGAACAGCGGCACAACGGATAACGCGCCTGACTACGGATCAGGAGATTCTCTGTTCGAGTCCTGGCTGGTTCAACATATTCGCATTTAGCCTTTGTTTTACTCACTACAATTAAATTATTGTTAGATTTTATAGTTCCAGTCCTCCGTACTGGGACCTCATTTAAATATTATAGTTTAAAAATACGCTTTTAGAGTTAATCAAACTAATAAATCATAGTTCAAAAACACGACTTTTATGAATCAAACTCTGAAAAATAATTGTTAACATAAGAATAAATTATTATTCTTATGTTAACAATTATTTTTTACTTTTAGTTTGATTAACTCTAAAAGCGTGTTTTTAGTTTTTATAAACTACTAATTTATTTTTTATATTCTTTCACGTTTTTATTAAATTTCTTTCAACCCACTCTGTTATAAAAATCGTTTGGAATTCTCTCTATATATTTTATTTTTTTTTTATTTCACCTTTGTTTTACTTTTTTTCAGTTTTGAATGACATCTGATGAATTGTCTGAATTGATACTTTTTTTCTTTGTTTGTTTGTTTGTTTAAAATTGCTGTTATGCAAAGTTTTGTTCTCATAGTAACTTCTAAATTTTATTGTTAACCTATGTTGGTATATCGGCCCCAGCCGATTACGATTTTGTTTTCTTATTTAATTATTTTTATTTTAAGTTGTTAAAGAGATTTTAAACTTATAAGTCATTTATTGTTACTCATACAATCAATTACATGGAACTCTTTTGCTGAAGTTATTATCTGTAATATTATTATTAGAATCAGTATCTGCTAAAAGTATAACATTTCTAAACACTCATAAATTATTATTTCCCTGTAGATCACTTGCACTTATCTGCTCACAATCAAATAGTCCACGAACCTACCGGCCACTAAACCATTTATAATGGGAAATTCCATTCTGTGGGCCAGAGTTGTGCTCAAGAAGGAGACGGGATAGCACATAACGCAAGGATCTTAAAAAGATATCTGCTTTCTAAATCTGCTTTTCTTTTCTTTTTTTTTCGGGTTTTTAAAATCTATCTGCTAAAGACAAACCATGTACTTTCATGCTAATAGTTTTTAAAAGTGGCGATATGAAATAAAAATACCCAATTTCGACCAATCAATTATCTACAAGTAACAACCACTTAATGCAATTCGCCTATTTTAAGGAAAAGTTAACGCCCGAACAGGGACTCGAACCCAGGTTAAAAGCTTCCAACGCTCTACCAACTGAGCTATCCGGGGATTCGACTCAACAGAAGTCTAACTTCATTTGTTATTTTCCTTGTAATATTTTACTTCTAAACATTTTATATGGATTTGCCGATAATAAGTCAACTTCATAACTAAACAACTTATATTATCAGAATTGTAATTTTTTTCAAGTTAAGAAGTTGTTTTTATATATGTTCAACACTCTTTTAAACGCATACTACCCTCGGGAATCAATCCTTGTCATCTAACAAAGCGTATTATTACTGGAGCAATAGTTTGGCTGGTTTAGGAAATGAATTGAATAACAGGTAAATAACATGGTTACTCAAAATTTATGTTGAAAATATATTTTCTCATATTAAAAGGGGTAAAATCTTTGATGACAAAGGCAAAATCTGACGCCAAAAGAGAAAAAAATAGAAAAAAACTCAAAAGTAAAAAAAAAATTTGTGAACCAATGATGAGTGATTTTTTTTTATGTAATTTAACGACCAATTAAGTAATCATTTTTTACATTTTCGATTTCAGGCTCATAATAAATCAATTTTTGAAACATAAAATGGAACGATCATTTCCAGCAAATAAATTTAAAAATAGAAAAGAACATCTGTTGTTTACGAAAGAGAATATTATGCGTCACAGAGGAATCTTACCGGAAATGACGAGGGAAAAACAATCTTACTTAACGAATTGCTAAATCTAGAGTTTTCAATTCAACATTTTTTAATTTTCAGAAGAAGAATATTGCATAATAAGATAAAAATAGTATTATATAACAAGTAAAATTTTTTTTTTTTTTTTTCCTGTATTCCAAATCAATCTTCTAGCCGTCATGCTTAAAAAATATATACGTAAAATAAAATAAATTTGTAAATAATAATAATAATAAAATTAATAGATAGCATTTAACCGCCGGCCGATATACAAGTTACCCATAAAATTTAGAATGTAATGTAAAAACAAACATATAATAGCAAAATCTTAAAAAACTAAATAAAGGAAAAGCATCAATAAATCATATTCCGGCAATTAATTATGTTCATCAGTGATCGTTCAAAACTGAAAAAAAAAAAAACAGATTAACAAAAAAAATAAAGAATTCCAAACGATTTTATAGAAAAGCACGTGATGAAATTGAATAAAAAAGCTCGTGATAGAAATTTAATAAAAAAGCACGTGAAAGAATATTTAAACAATTTTTTAAAAATAGAATTCCAAACGATTTTTAGAAAAAGCACGTGATGAAATTGAATAAAAAAAGCTCGTGATAGAAATTTAATAAAAAGCACGTGAAAGAATATTTAAACAATTTTTTTTTTTTTAAAAAATAGAATTCCAAACGATTTTTAGAAAAGCAAGCGAAAGTGAATTTAATAAAAAGCACATGAAAGAAATTAAATAATAAAACATGCGAAAGAATATTTAAAAATTTCTTAAAAAACTATAGAATTCCAAACGATTTTATAAAAAGAACGTGAAATAAATTTAAAATAAACCAATAGGAATATGTCTTAACAGAAGTTTAAAAAATAAATAGATAAATAAACCAATAGGAAACGTTGAAAGTGATCAAGGAAATCAAAAACTGATCAAGGAGATGAAAAAAAAAAAAAAAAACGATCAAGGAAATTAAAAACCCCTATCCCTTAAGCAATACCCATAATTTTTTGGTTAAAAACTTTTAAATTAGCATACTCTTAAATATATTCCAATAAAAAAAAATCTTAACACATTCCCTTATTAATTAAGGTAAAAAAAAATATCATACAGATTATTTAATATTTGGCGGGTTCTTAGATTTTTGTAGAATAAATAAATACAATCCTTTACAGGTGGTTATCAAAATAATGAAAACACCCAAGAGTTATAAGGATTCCTTTATGAATATGGCGAAGGACCGCTTTTGGCATGCAACATAGCTTGATTCGCCTGGGAATCGAATCATACAAGATGCCGATGGAGGATATCAATTTCCGGATGGATCGCTCTAAAATACGCCATAACTGTTCGATGATATTGAGGTCGGGGACTGTGTACGCCAAGGTAGATGTTCGACATGATATTGTGTTCGTCAACCATGATTAGACAAGTCCCGCTGCATGAATAAAGAGCACTACTCGAATTCTAGCGCTTTGGAGAAAATTCTATCTCCTGCAGGAAACAAAGTTTCCATAATAGGATGGACCTGGTCAGCTAAATCTTCTTTAAACTTTTCCCCAGTGATCCTTCCTTTCAGGGTTACGATTGGGCCAGCAGAAAATCACGACATGGCCACCTATACCATAACAGATCCACCTCCATGCTTGACAGTTGGAAGGAGACAATCACAATCATATGCTTGTGCAGGTGTCCTCCAAACGTACACCCGTCCTGTTGTAGGGAAAAAAGTGTGAAAGACGATTCATCGAGATCACATCACTTTCTTCCACTTATCAATCGACCAAATTTTGCGGTTGTGACATCACTGTAGAGCAGGGATCTCCAAACTACAGCCGGTGGACCAAATCCGGCCAACGACAACGAATAGCTTATTGTTACTGTAATAAGTTGGTTAAAAAAAACACAGAATGATAATAACTTGGTTTTATTGACTTGCTAGGTAAAGCTTTTAATGACAAGCATAATACGCGGAAAATTTAACTTAAGCATAACAACTAACAAATAATTGAAATGAATCCACCAACATTATAAACTAGTAAACATCCCGCGGTTACCCTCGGTAGTTATGTTGGGGTAAACAGTATTGCATGTGTATGTATATCGATGTTTGGAATGTATATATTTCTGACTCAAACATATGATTTTTATCCTGAAAATCTCTCAGGAACGGAAAAGCTAAATTAAAGCGAATGAAACTGCAGGGGTATCCACTTGCAAAAAAAAAAAAAAAAATACTAATGAGATTTATATAATTGTGATTTTTCACTGACAATAGCTTGTAGTTAGCAAGAGTATTCTCGCTTAGAGCACGTACTCGGCGACTGGTCTAGAAATTATAGATAATGGCAGAAAAATTAAAACGGTTTTGGCCCTTGGTACTTACTGGAGTAAACAGTATGGACCTAAGGCTGGAAAGTTTGGAGACCCCACCTGTAGAGGACGTTCGGCATCAACAGATGTGACAAGTGGCCAGGGAATTGCTGCTCTGCCGTAAATGTCCTGTTTATGAAGGTGCCATTGTATTATTGACACAGAAGGATCCAGAAGCTGATTGAGCACTGCAGTCACTTTGACCGCAGTTGTTTTCTTTTAGACATTACAATACGCTTCAGTACCCGTCGGTCTCTTTCATTCATCTTCTTCTTCCACCCACTATTTTTGCTTTGTCGGGCTTGTCTTGCCACGCTGTGTGTGTATGCTGTCATGACTTTAGACACCTTACCTCTAGAAACGCCTAAAAGCTGTTATGTTTCGGTCACAGTTGCTCCAGCTAATCTAATAATCCAGCTAATAATTCAATTTGGCCTCTTTGAAAGCCTGTGAGGTCTGACATCTTACGCTTTTAACAAAACTCCAAGACGTATGCAACTTTACTAAAGCAACCACATACTACCATGATATCCACTTTTTATATTAAAAAAAAAATTAATAGCTAAGATTACATTTTAATGCTAAGATTGCATTTAGCAATGATTACATTTTAATTACGAAGAGCATTCTTAAATGTCACTTTTAGTTACAGGTGTTTCCATTATTTTTATAACCACCTGTAGTTTAGCAATAACCATAGAAACTTTCTGTGCTAACTTTGGGAGGTGGGTGTCAACATATTTAGGCACGAATATCAAAAATTTTGTAAATAAAAGACATTTGACTAACTTCTTTCAGGCTTGGTTATAGCAAAGCGAAAAATCGAACCAAATATCAAAACAATTATTAAATTAATGCAATATCTTGTATCAAATTCTTTATTACATGCCTTTTTTATTTTATAAAAGGAAATAAAACATATATATAAGACAGAATTCGTTTATGTGCTCAGCCCGCGGGAAAAAAGTGGAAAAGATACGGTCCGGGTCTTCTCTAATTAAAAAAATTTATAGGAAAACAGATCATATAGACTAAATTCAGAGAATTTTAGACACTATTTTAAAAGTTAGCAACAAATAATTTCTATATTTTCACACTGCTACAATCATTCTAATATGTATAAATAATTATTTTTTAATCAATAATAAAAATAATGGCAATACATTTTACAGATTATGACATGTCTCCTCAACCCTATTTTTAAAGAATTTTCATCACTAAAAATTAATTGCATTTATTTTAATTTATTACCATAAAATTATGGCTATTGTTTTAGGGAGCAGGGTTTTTCTTGCCCTTGTAATTTTGTATTTTTCCACTGAAATCTGAATTTTTTTAATTTACACGAGCTTTTATATATAATATTCATTTAAATTTCTTACACGAGCTTTTTATGCGTAATATTTATTTAAATTTCTTACACGAGCTTTTTATGCATAATATTCATTTAAATTTCTTATGCGAGCTTTTTTATGCATAATATTTATTTAAATTTCTTACACGGGCGTTTTTATGCATAATATTTATTTAAATTTTTTGACAAGCTAATAATTCCATAATTAAATAATGTAAAATTGTTCTAAAAGATCAAAGACAATTTTATTTCAAAGCGAAAATAAGATTTTTTAACAAAAGAAAATCGTTTCGAATTCTATAGTTTATTATTTTTAAAATTGCTGTTGTTCATTTTGTTCTTGCATTAAATTCAAAATTTTATGGAAACCTGTACATCAGCCCTGTAAATTATATTTTTTTATTACTAGTATTATTATTTCCGCGATAAATTGCTGTCAACCAGAGGTTATGATAAAAATCTAATCAGCATCAGAAAAAACATTTTGTAATAAACGCGTTAGAAACTGTTGAAAAATTTTGCATTAAATTCATTCGAAACTTTATATGAATTTCAGTTGTTTTGTTTTTGTTTTTAGAAAGTACAATGTCAAATAATACGGTGGTTCATATGAGATGAATTCTAATTTCGGCTTCAAATTTGAATTCTAATTTGAAAAAGTTTTCAGATTACACATCTTATTTAAAATCTATTCAGATCAAATTTAATGTATATAGGACAAAAGAAGTTTTGATATCGAAATTTTTTAAGTAAAAAAAAATTATTTAATTATTTTTATTTTTGTTGAATTACATTTAATTCATTTTATATTACACAAAAGGTCGGAAGCCACAAAAAAATTTTAAGAATAATAAATATATCATTAAAGTAATATTTACATATAAGACCGTTGATTTATATTATAAATTATTTTTGATAACATTCCAAAAGAAATAGCATTTTCTTTTGAAGGATAATTGCTAACATCCTATTTATAAATATTAACACTATTTATAAAACATTGTTGCTACATAATAAAATAAAATAGTGTAAATGATCTTTTGCGAAAAGTTCTTCGTTTTCATTGCTGAGGAATTCTATAGCAAATAGTAATAATTTTTAGCCCCAATAAATTTTAACTCTTTTTCCGTTAAACAATCTTAATTTCTGACAAACTAGAAACACATTTCCATGAGTTTCCTTCAGAAGGAAAACGAGAAGTTTGTCTTCAACGGGAAGTTATAGAGACGTTATAAAGAGAAGTTATTCTTCAACGAGAAGTTATAGGACTTTATAAAGAGAAGATATTCTTCAACGAGAAGTTATAAAGAGAAGTTATTCTTCAACAAGAAGTTATAGAAACGTTATAAAGTGAAACTAATCTTCATCGAGAAGTTATAAAGAGAAGTTATTCTTCAACAAGAAGTTATAGAGACTTTATAAAGAGAAGCTATTCTTCAACGAGAAGTTATAAAGAAGCTATTCTTCAACGAGAAGTTATAGGGACCTTATAAAAGAAGCTATTCTTCAACAAAAAGTTATAGGGACGTTATAAAGAGGAGCTATTCTTCAACGAGAAGTTATAGGGACTTTATAAAGAGAAGTTATTCTTCAACGAGAAGTTATAGAAACATTATAAAAGTGAAATAATCTTCATCGAGAAGTTATAAAGAGAAGCTATTCTTCAACGAGAAGTTATAAAGAGAAGCTATTCTTCAACGAGAAGTTATAGGGACCTTATAAAGAGACGCTATTCTTCAACAAAAAGTTATAGAGACTTTATAAAGAGAAGCTATTCTTCAACGAGAAGTTATAGGGACTTTATAAAGAGAAGTTATTCTTCAACGAGACGTTACAAAGAGAAGTTATTCTTGAACGAGAAGTTATAAAGAGAAGTTATTCTTCAACAAGAAGTTATAGAAACGTTATAAAAGTGAAACTACTCTTCATCGAGAAATTATAAAGGGAAGTTATTCTTCAACATAAAAAGTTATAGAGACTTTATAAAGAGAAGCTATTCTTCAACGAGAAGTTATAGAGACTTTATAAAAGAGAAGCTATTCTTCAACGAGAAGTTATAAAGAGAAGCTATTCTTTAACGAGAAGTTATAGGGACCTTATAAAGAGAACCTATTCTTCAACAAAAAGTTATAGGGACGTTATAAAGAGGAGCTATTCTTCAACGAGAAGTTATAGGGACTTTAAAAAGAGAAGTTATTCTTCAACGAGAAGTTATAATGAGAAGTTATTCTTCATCGAGAAGTTATAAAGAGAAGTTATTCTTCAACAAGTTATAGAAACGTTATAAAGTGAAACTAATTTTCATCGAGAAGTTATAAAGAGAAGTTATTCTTCAACGAGAAGTTATAAAGAGAAGCTATTCTTCAACAAAAGTTATAGGAAGTTATAAAGAGGAACTATTCTTCAACGAGAAGTTATAGGGACTTTATGAAAAGAAGTTATTCTTCAACGAGAACTTATAGATGTTATATAGAGAAGTTATTCTTCCACGAGAAGTTACAGGAACCTTATAAAGAGAAGCCATTGTTCAACGAGAAGTTTATCAACGTGCATGATGAATTTGTGGAGGATCAAACGAAAATGTAAAAAAATAGAAGATAATTGTTTTGCCATTCTTGTCATACGATTCTTGTTTCAAATTTTTAGGGGGAAAAAAATAATCACGGCTAGTTTATATTGTTTTGGAAAATATTTCATAACATAGTTATTATTAACGATTTTTTAAAAAGAATTTTTAAATTTACGATAAATGACTAATTTTCCATTTTATCCACAAGTACAGCCTTTTAAATAATATTTTATTTAACAATAACTTCATAAATTATGTTCAACGTTTTATTGTAGAAAAGGTATGACAGCATCAGTGTCCGACTTCTATAAAACAATCATTAAATAATAAACCAGTTAGAAAAAGTCATTTTACAAAATAATATTTTTTTTTTCATTCTGAATATATATATAATATGTCGAAATTGAAAGGTTTTGTGTCTTTAGAACAATTATGAATTAAAAACAGCAATCGTTTAAAAATACTATGCGATTTATCTTTTTTTAAAAATTAGAATTAAATATCTCGTGAGCTTAGACATAGCGAGCGCGACTAATGAATGAGTGCACAAAAAGTTCGGAGTTATGCTTTCAAAAGAAAGCCGAACTTAACAAAATTCTCCCTGAACAATTGGAATACCTGTTCCGAGATAGTTCTTCTCAAATCTTCCCAAAAGACATCATTCTCCTCCTCATATCTTCATAGGAATCAAAATAAGATTCGAATAATAAAAGTTAAGATCATATTAAAAGTTCCACAGCCCAAAACTGCTAACACCAACGTTTCAGCATTGGAGAAAAAGATACCCAAACTGATCTGTTTTTGTAAATCTATGACATCAGTGGATGACGGCCTACAATAAAAATAAAAGACACCACATCTAATATCAGCGTTATTCTCTATTTAAATAAAAAGGACGAAAATTTAGTTCCAAATTCTAGTTTTTCAGAAATCTCGCAACAATTATTTAATTGAAAAATGCAGCATTTCTAATCATAGTTGACATTTGACTTTACAATCTTTTTTTTCATTCTAATTACTTTTTTTAACTGAAATACATACTAAAAAGAACGAAAATTTAATCTTTTAATAAAATATTCTCATATATATCATAATAACCATATAAAATCTATTTTCAAAATTTTGAAATTGGCTTCATCTATCATTACTTTCAGTTAAAGTTAATATCAAAACCGTCATGTAAATTCTTCGTGTCAACAAAAAAATTCTAAGCCAATTATTTATTTTATTTTTCATTTTTTTTAATACAAAATACTACATTTTAAAAATATATGTCCTTGTATTGCAATTAAAAAAGAACGTTGTTACCAATAAATGAATCGAACTTTTTATCGAATTCAACATTTATTTATATTTCTTATCTAGGACTTTTTATAAAACGAAAATATAAAAATTAAAGACCCTTTTAATATTATTTAGTGAAAAAAAAAATTAATTAATACTATAATTAATTAAATTATTAAGTAAATAATTGTTAAAAGAAACTGTGAAAATTCAAGAAATGAAAATCAACTTACCGCCAAAAGACAATCGTTTGGAATTTTCTATCTGGATCTTTGACGGAAAGTTAATATTCTCGATACATAAATTCAAAAATCTATTATTATTGTTTTTTTTTTTTTTTATAATTTTATTTTATTAATCTTCGTCAAACAATGTCTTAAACACCCACACAGTCATATCCTATCAAATGAAACTTTTAACTTTTGATTCTCTAGTGCAAAACAATTATTCTATTTAAACTAAAAATGAAATAAAGTTCATTTTTATATTTATTTACACCTGCAAAAGTCCTTTAAAAACAGTTTTTAAAAATGCAAGTGTTCTTTAAGGGTGTCGAAAACCGCGCAAAAAATCGGCCCTCTCACCGAAAAATCACATGCAGCGAAATCACGACAGGAGACAATATAACCGTCACGTATTGAGCACCTCGCGTTTGTAAACATCTTTGCTTTCGGGAATAAATTTTCATTCCGCTAATTAGCATCCGCCGAAGTGCAGCACGAGTTACGCATGCGCCTGCACCATCTGGCGGCACTTGAAAGCTTTTAAACAGTAAATGCTTGACTAATGCGCATGCGCAATAGCATTCGAAGTATTATTAATTGAAATGACATTTAAAAAAAAAAAATGAATTTTAGATTAATATATTAAAAAATAAAAATTTAACAATAATCTTACTATTAAAAACAAAACTTAAAAGGATTAATTATATTTAAATAGTTTTAAAAATGTGTAAATAAATCAGGCATGCGCAGAAGTACAGCTATTACTTACTGAATTCTCCTCTGTATTCACTCATTGCATTGTGGGATACGGTGAGCGTAAGTAAGCGGTTGTGTTTGTGCGTATGAATTAAGTACATTTTGTTGAAGATTAATGACTATCAGCAGAATTAATACTGATTTCAATTAGTTTTTGATGTTTTATTTGTGATGTGGTTTGTAGATAAATTTCTGAAGTACATTCTTCGCTCTATACTAGTCAAATGCTTTCTATAACTCCAGTAGCTTTGTTGAAAAAACAGCATCTTAAAATTGATTTTTGCAAAATGAAATAATGCTTCTGTAGTAAAAGTATGAAGCTATTATTTGTTGTGCAAAATTATCTAATTATATTCAATTTGATTATCTTCTCTTTATTCGATTAGGAGTAAAATATATTTAAATTTAAGAACAGACAGTATAAGAATATAAATCTGAAATCTATGATCTTAGATGTTCTTCAAGTTAGTCATTGTTTTTAAATAAAAAATAGTTGAATTAGAAACGAAATTCAGAAAAAGGTAAGTGTTTCATTTGTTATATTTTTTGTTGCTTTAATTTTTAAGTTCCAAAATTATTTATGAGATGCATTAAAAACACTTATAAACAGAGATTTGGCAACAAGTTTCTCTATGGCAGAATTCCCTACTTTGTCTTTTGTTTACTATTAATAATTTTTAAATGATTCACATTTTATTTTAATTAAAAACAATTATATGTTGTTTATAATGATATGATTATTTTTATTCACCATGATACTTTTATTTAAAAAAAGATTAATGTTCTCCAAATAAAAAGTGAAGAATTATAAATTATTTTTGCATTAATGACCAACAGAATTTTTAAAACATGCCATTTGCTTTTTTCATTTTTGCTTTCAAATTAACAAAAGAATTTAGTTTTTCTAAGCTTTCTAGTATTTATTAAATTTGTATTTTAAAGACAACACTAAAGAGTCTTAATAAACATAATCAAGTTGATTCCTTATATTGTAAATGATGTCTTTAAAAATAGATGTAATTTTGGTTATTTGATTTACTTTAAATAGCTTTCAGTGAGTAATTCTAACAAATTCATTTCACCCTCTGTGTAATATTATTTTTATAATCAAAAAAGTATTATTTAGAATCTTAAGTATAAATATTAGCGTAGAAATGAAAAAAAAAAAAAGGGAGTGAATAATTTCTTTCCATATAGTTTTTTTAAGAAATAGCTGTAAAAAGATAAAAGTCTATATAACTTTTGTTATTTTGAACTGTTTTCAATTAATTTGCAAGTGTTTATCATAATATAATTGATTTGAATGTTGTAGAACTTTTTTCTGTATGTAAAAGTACTGCTTTTGTATTGTTTCGGATAATGTATATCAGCAACTCACAAAATCTATTGATCTTTTACCTTTCTTAACCAAAGGTTTCTTTTCATATTATGATGGCATTGAAAACTTCTAATTTGTATGAAGGAAAATTTCATGGTAGTATTAATTACTATTACATTTTTACTGCATACATTTTATATTAATCGTATATTTATACATATATACATTAATTGAAGGAAACTGAAATATACACCTGAATTTAAAAACTGAAGTTTTGCTCTGATGCTTTATTGTTGGGATGTGATACAAAGGAGGAAGAAGTCAAGTCAGACTAAGAGTGATATTTGTGTATTATTTTATTTATAAATTTTTATTTCCTATTTGTATATATTATATTTTGGAAACTTTCTGCAGATATGTGTGACATATATAATATTATTTAAAATTCAATAAATGTCATGAATTTTATTCATTTTTATGAATATGTTTGATTTTTCATTTATAGGAACAAATCGGTCAAATCATCGCATTTAGGAAATTTTATACTAACTTTACATTTAGAACTGTTGATTTATCATTATATTTTTATAAATATTTGTTTTTATTCTAAATCATCGGAAATAGGCTAAACTTGGAAACTATTACTTCTGTTGATAAACATTAAATAATAAGTGATAATCTTATATTTTTAATCGGTAGTCTGCAATACTATATTAATTATATGATTTATATTTTGTGAATTAATTTGTAATACTGTGATTAAAAATGTTTTTAATTATTTAAAATTAAAACAAAATATTTTCCAATAAACTTCCATTTTCTGTTAAAGTATGTTTAAAAATACTGATGAATAAATATTTGTCGTGATACCTTATTTTTTAATCAACTTTTAGTCTTATTGAATTTTTAATATTAGCATACTTAAACTATAATCACGAAAATTTAGGGTATATAAGCAGATAAAAAATTGTTTGTGGAAGTTAAATTGTTCAAATTAAAAAAAAAGAATTGCAAATTTTCAACCTCAAGTTCCTCATTGATATTTGTTAAAAAAAAAAAATACAAATTTACAGTTTCAAATTGTAATAGTTCTTGTTTTTATCATAATTTTATTTCAATTAAATATTTAATAGAAAAATTTTTGTTATATAAATTATTTAGAAATTCTTTTAATATAAACTTTAGTTATTTTAAAGTGTTTTCATCTTGGTAATCGACTGAGAGAGGCTAGCCATTATTATTATTAAGGCTTTCCTCGGTAAGTCACCGATATATAATTTTTCAGAAATTTGTTAAGAACAAGTATGGTAATTCAATAGCTTTTTAGCATGCAACATTTTTTTTTTGTTATTATATAAAATTATTTTATTGAATTTCTTTTAATGGTATACATATCCAGTTAATTGTTTAAGGTAAAAAACTTGGTTGATATTTTTGTATATGCTTTTATAGAGGTTGTAAAAATTTTTTAGGAAACACAATAACATAAAGATACAAAAAGGGGCTGAATAAATGCTCAAGCAAGCCACACAGGTCCCAGCGGGACATGAATGTTTGTAGTGGTTCAGAGCTTTCAAGCTGTAGGTCCAGTCTGATATGACTGTAGATTGTCATGGAGGCAAATCAGACTCTACTTATAGGGTGCTCCATCAAAACAGAAACTGCTCTGTTTCCTTCAACCATGAGTCCATATGGGTTCGTGGCCTTAGTCTACCAAGTGGGATAAAAAAACAAATATAAAAATATATTTTTGTAATCAAATTTATATAACACTTAAATTGCTACTTGATACAGAATTCAAAATTTAAGGAATAATAGAAATTCTATTGGTTACATTTTTTTATGTACAGCATGTTTGAAGTAAATTTTCAAGTTACAGTATTAATGTGTGTGTGTGTGTGCTACTATTAAAAGTATCTGTTTTAGAATATCGAGTTACTTGATTTTCAGGTCATAGGTGCTAGAAGCTTATTAAGACATAAATATACAACAAAAAAGCAATGACCTCAAATGAAGCTTCGTATTAGCTCAGCATTTAAACATGCAGCTGGATGATTCTGTTTAGCGTGTTCTAAAGCTACAAAAAACAACAACAGAAAAAATCGTCTGTCACAATGGCGGATCGTCGGCGCACAACCAACGATGCTCGAACTTTTGCGTGCCTTTTGTTTGAATCTGAATTAAAAGAATAACACCTACATTCCACTATCATTGTTGGGCTCTTAATATAATTAGGAAAATGAATTATAGAAGGGCAGGAGTAGGATTCGTTTCAGTTTTATATCGAATGTTTTTGGAATTTTTTTTTTTTTTTATCGTTTGCGGTTTAATGCCTGTGCGTGAAATGTTGGTAGACAATAAAATTGTGTGTTGTTTGTATTGTTTGAACCGTCAGTATATTTATTTTTAGTGGGTGATGTAAGTTTATAGAAATCAAAATGACATTTTGCTTTAGAATATTTATAGAAGAATTGTTTTTATGAATAAAGATAAACAAATGCAATGATATAGTTTTATTTGTATTTATTTTAAATTTTT
>BPLR01002430.1:0-20107 GCA_021605095.1 Caerostris extrusa
TCGGTTTGGAAGATTTTGGATGAGAGTGTGTTACATTGTGTGGAAATGACCTATTTTAAAACAAAGCAATGAATTGGCCAGTGAATCTTTAATCAAAACAGTTTTTGAAAGTAGATAGTAAAGATAAGCAATTTATTTTGTTTAGAATAAAGCGATGCTTAATCGTACATTATCTACCTTAATTTCAAGGATTTGATCAGTAAAGAGTTCATATAATATCTCATATATATTATTGTGCATCTTTATTAAATGTGAAAAGTAAAAGTAATATCTTCGAGTTACAAGCGCCCCCTGGGTAGTGCAAAGTGAGTAGACGTCGGTGCAACCTCCATGGCATAAAAAGACCACGGTCTATTTGCCAGCCGTGCATTAGAAAAAACTCATTTGTTAAGATAAATAAACATTTTATTATGTTTAGAATGTAGTATGTTAACTACATACATTATTTATGTGTTTCTTTTATTTCAAAGGATTTGGTCTGTAAAAAGTTCACATACCACACTTGGCGTGAAAGTAATTTAAGCAACAGGTGGGTTTTTCGCCATAACTCCACGAGAGAAATCATCTGAGAGATACATGACATTCAGGAAATGAGGGCAGTGATTATGCACGTAAAGGAATACAATGCATACGGTATGGAATCAAACAAAAACAAGCTTTATTGAACGCATAGTATCGGGATTTATGATTGTCTATCCAAGAGGAAGAACAGCAAGCAGATGTTCCTTACTTATGGGATATGCCCTCCCCTCGCCGCCAATGGTTGTCTTTCGCGCGTTCTCCGCATTACTCAGAACCAGCTAGTGCAACATTTCTTGCGGTAGTGGAGTGCCCATTCCTCAATCAGCATCTGTTTGAGTTGTTGGGTGTTCTTCGGAGGACGTAAGGGCGCCCAATGCGTCTCACCCAAAGCATCCTCACCGTTCAGATGTTTGATGGGATGCAAATCTGGGAGCAAGCCGGCCAATCCATTCGGGTGATATCTTCACTCTCCAGTAGCTTCTTCAACAGCAAGAGTCCGATGTGGCCGTGCATTGTCATCCATAAAAATGAAGACTGGGGCCAATGGCACCGCAGTGAACAGACGCACATGGGGAAGGAGTACTTCCTCGCCATAGCGATCCCCGGTTACAGACCCTCTTAAGCTGGAAAACGTGGAGCTTGGTCTCGCCCAGTTCAGCAAAATGCCTCCCCAGCAAGAACCCAGCAGAACCACAATAACGGTCTCTTTTCCTTGAGATTACTGCGTGATAAAACCGGGTCCCGACCTCTCCAAATCAAAGCACGACGAGAATCGCTTGTCAGGTACAGAAACCGACTTTCATCCATAAAGAGGACACGACTCCATTCATCAGTTGTCCAGTTTTTTGTGCTCTCTGCACGACTGCAAACGGTGCGTCGGTGGCCAACTTTTACCGGGAGGCAAAGCGTTCAGTGACGGCGGGCGAATAGGGCCCACTTTGGTGAAGACGGTCGTCTGGCCACAGTAAAACCGCGACACTTGTCGCCCCGTTGCTGCACAGAGTTGCTGAGCAATGGCGCTAGCTGACTGTTGCAGTCGGCCTTTTCGCCTGCAGGACGATATATCGGTCATCCCCTGCAGTTGTCTACCACCCCGGGCGGACACCACCACCTTCTCTAACAGCTGTACCTGTGGTTTGGAACGCTTCAGCTTTCGCGCGAAGACACTTTTGTTGATTCCGAACTCTGCAGCTACACTGGTGACAGTACGCCCCTCCTCCAGCTTCCGATCATCTCTTCCAACCCGTGAAGTCGTCCAGGTGATTTCTTTTAGCCATATTTCACAAACTGACTACTGGCACCGCGTTAAATATGTTGAAATTGCGTCTCCGTGGTCCTTCCTTTTGTTCTACTGCTGAGCTGAGCGCGCCGACTTCACGCGTTTTGTACGCTCACGTCATCTCCGACGTTTCTGTTCCTGATATTTGCATACGCATTATGTTTCTACTGACTTATGTGTTCATTGTATTGATCTCCAGACCTCCTTTTCAATCTCATGGCTATCTGCCCTTTTACATTGTTGCTTAAGTTTTGCACACCAGTGTATTAACTGTATCTTATTAAATATGAAAAGTGATAAGATTTTAGCAAAACATCCTTACACTTAAATCTCACTACATATTCATTACGAAAATAACAAAATGCATAATATGTGCATACAAATATTAAATTAAAGTGTTTATTTTTTTTTTAAATGGGCAAAGAAATCTATTGGCAATATCACAGGAAAATTGTCACCGTCATAGAACATTCAAATGTTTAGAAATAAATCTTCATTTAATTTTTTTAATATACAATATTTATCTCCTCAAAATTTAATGCTTATTTTTATTCCAATGACAAATAATCGGTATTAAAAATAAACGTTCTGTTAAAATGCTTACATGTATTTTTATTTAATACCACGTTTACTTGAAAACAATAAATTGTTACTAAAGCCCATTTTTCTTAAATATATTTTTCTTCTTTCTGCCTTGGATGTAATTTATCCGTATTTAGGGAAATAAACCACAAAATAAATGTTTTAAAACAAATTATTTTCAAGTATTATTGTTATAGAAAACCTTCTCAAATTAATGCCCCAGAGAACACCCTTTTTTTTTCCAACCTTAACAAAACAAGATTTTTTTTTTTTCTTACTGGCAATTTCGTTGAGTAAATAAAATTATGCTTTCACATAATTTTATTTATTTTTTGTCTCTCAAACATTACGGACTTGCATGCAATAATAAAAAATGAGACACTGTCTAGTCTGACGTCCGAATACCATGGTAACCCGAAGAAGCATTGAACTCTTACACATGCTTGCTTTAAGTCAAATTAGCATAAAAAATGATGAAGCCACGATATATTTACCCTTCTACATGGTTAAACTGAGCGCTTGTTGATTGAGCATTTATGTCAATTATTATGAGTTTAAGAACCACTCCTCATTTTACCATTAAATTGATAAACTAGTTTCACCAAATGCACTCTATAACACAGCACATAAATAAAATATGCACTGATGTCCTAGATATTTTCTAACTTCAATTTTCATGAAAACATTTCTCTACTAAAATGTTACTTATGCATTTAAATAACTAATAATTTAAATAAATAATAACGAATTTATTAATAATCGATACAACAGATTTGTTATCTGGCTGGAATTTATAAATAAATTGAAATTGTAATACCCCAATTTTTTATATCTATTTAGTATTCGGCATAGGAAGCCTGATGGGTCGAGTGGCTACCGCTCTGGCGCCCGGTACCAGGTTTTGTTTTCGAGTCCCGGCGGTGTCATAGATGCTCTAGTGCGGTTCGTAATCCACTGTAAACCGTATTTCGCGGTCTTATATGATTGTATAGCGTTGTAGAGATGGTGTTACTCCGCATCCGTAGCATATTCAAGCTACATGTGCCCCAAGGGTAGTTAAATGAGTAACAGCGGTGCAGCCCTTGCTTCTCGACATCTCTGTATTGCCAATTGCATTAGGGGAAAAAAATATTTGGTGTATTTACTGTTCATCAATAGTTTTAATTAATTATGTTCGAATTAGACATAATTAATTGTTAATGATTCATCTACTTCAATGCAGATCTTGGATTTTCACTGTTAATTGACTAGTTATAAAAGTATGGCTATGTGTAAATATTAGGTTGCTGTATATTTTGCTTAATAATTGCAAATATAGACAACATTTATTTTGTTCTTATTTTTATAAAAATTAATTAAAATTGGGATAACCCATTTTTTTGTACCTAATTAGTATTTAGGCGTTTAATGGTTTTTAAAATAGTTCTCTTCATAGTTTTTCATTATATTTGAATTATACACCATTAATTATCAATGATTCATCTATTTCTTCAATGCAGATCTTGATTTCCACCGTCAATAACTGACTAGTTAAAAGTGCGACTATTGTATTAATATCGGGTTATTGTTATTTTGTTAAATAAGTGCAAAATAGAGAAAATTGAATTTATTTATTTTTATTTTATAGCTTTAAATTTGTAAACGTTTTTCGCTACATACATCGATACAAAAATAATAAATAAATTGAAATCTCATAAAAATTCCCAGAATTTATAAGAATTTCGATAAATGGCCACTAGATTAGTTTACCTTTTTTCTCCACACTTTAAGTTGTTGATGTTCGTCATGAAAAAAATATATATTCCTGTAAATATATTTGCATTTTATAAACTACTAGTAGTTTTTCATAAATTGATTTTAATGTCAACTCAAAATTAGATCAAATAATTTTAAATAATTTACAGATATTTTAATAAAACGTGAGATTTAGGAGGAAAACAATTTTGGGTCACTGGTGATATTGTAATAAATTTTTATTTCTAGTGCTATGAATTTTAAATTACATGAAAATTTGGTTTTTTAAAAATCCGCTGGACAACTTGTTATCTTCAACAAATATAATTCTATATTTTTTTTTGATGCCTTAAGCCAAGCACTGCACAGACGTTACTGACTTAGCACTACCCAGGAGAAGCTTGTATCTTTAAGATAGTTACGGACGCGGAGCAACAATACCCCTGCAACGCTCAACGACCGTTAAACAGGGACTTACGGTTTAAAGTGGATTCCGAACCACTACAAACATACATGGTACCGCCGGGACTCAAACCCGAAACTTGTGGTTCCGAGCTCAGAGCGCTAGCCCCTATGCTAGATTATAAATATTGAATATCGTATAAACACTGCAAAATCATCTCTTATTTCTTATTAAATATCAATTGCAAGAATATTATGCTGATAAGTTTTTTTTTTACGATTATTTCATGAGAAGTACTAACTAGAAACCATTGTCTTGCAAAATTGCATAAAAGGGTAATGGTTCCTATTATGCAAGCCATGCTCTTCAAGTAATTTGAAAATAAATTGCCGGATAAATTTGCCGGATATCCTTCAAGTGGAAAGGAGTCTTTTAATGAAGCTCGATATCGTGCTATGCTCTCCCAACCGAACTAATTAACTTTTGAGACAGGAAAAAAGTACCATTACGAATATTTGCAGGAGGGTGTACATCTGCACTTTTCAGCATGGTAATCTGTATCTCTGTAGGGCAGGGATGGCCAACCCAAATAATCTTGCAGGCCAACTTTGGACATGCATCGTAACTCCGCGGCGGCATATAAAATTATATATTCCCCTATTACATTTAGACCCACTATAGACATTTTTTTGAGTGAAAAATTGAAACACAATGCGTTATTATTGTTGTGTTTACTATTATTCTTACATGTGAACATAGATAATATAATAATAATAATGATACTAAATGCATATTGTAAAGAAATATATAACACTACAAATGAAATATAAAAAATATGTAAATATAGTTGAAATAAAAAATGAAATCATTAAAATATTTATTTTACTAGTGCAATATTTGTTTCTTCACTTAGCTTTTTACAAATCGATGCAAGCGCATCATGAGTTCGCCGAATATAATTTAATTATTCTACAAACTCATAAATAAAACAGTCAATATCTGTCCTATATTCGCAAGAATATTATTCTAAAATCAAAGTGATTTTTTCTCATCATTTCGACAGTTAATTTTTGAATATATGGATGGGCACATAACGTATTTTTTAATACATTGGTTTTCACTACTTTGGTCTTTATAAAATAAATACGTTTTGTAAAGGTGGGATAAAAACTCATAGGCCGAAAAAATGCCTAGGTGGGCCACGAGTTGGCCACCCCTGTGGGTTTACCGCTGTATTTCCCACACAGTGTAGGAAATATTTAACATTAAAAATGAAATACAAAAAATATATAAATATAAACGAAATAAAAAAACGAGGTCTTTAAAAAATATTTATTTTACTAGTGCGATATTTGTTATTCCAATCATCATGAGTTCGCAGAATATAATTTAATTATTCCCCACTCTTTCACTTGGCTTTTGCAAATCGATCTCAATTTGGGTATTTGCACATCGTAATTGATGTTGCAGGTTAACGTCCGTATATTTTAGCGTGTTTGTGTTCGGTCAATTTAATTTAAACAAACAAACGATTCGCAGGTGTAAGCTGAACCAAAAGGGCTAACTATTTCAACTAAGAGTCTGGTTTGTTTTGTTATCAGCAATCAACTGTGAGTATATAGGGATGGTGGTCACTGAGGTCACTTAAAGTGAAACATAGAACCTGTTATATTAGATGCTCCAAGATGCCCGCTCATCATGAATTCACAGAATATAATTTAATTATTCTGCGAACTCATAACTGTAAAATCATAATCAGGTAATATCTGTCATGTATTCGCAAGAATATTATTTTAAAATCAAGGTTAATTTTTTTTTTCATAATTTGACAGTTAATTTTTGAATATATGGATGTACACATACTGTATTTTTTTTAATTACATTGGTTTTCCTATTTTGGCCATTATAAAATAAATATATTTTGTAAAAGTGTGATACATCTCACGGGCCCACAAATATGTTCAAGGCGGGCCGCGAGTTGATCTTCCCTGCTGTAGAGTATTGATCACATCATGAAATTTAACTAGTAGAATACTTATCTAATAGAAATTAGAAACATTTTTGTCATAAATTTAGTGAAAAAATCATCCAACTAAACCACAATACTTGTTTTGCGTCTGTATACAGTCACTGTTTAAAAGTAAATAATAGGAAAATTTAAAAATATATATTTAATAAAATAAATGCCATAAATATAATATAAATATATACATGAATATTATTAAAAATTATATTAAATGTTGTATAAAGTATTTTTTGAAAGCCTATTAGTAAACCAAAAATCAATATCAATAATTTAATCTGCTCCTTTTGAAAATGGGAGAGTCATTACACTACTTTTACTGCAGATTAGAGAGTCATTACACTCTGTTTTTACTGCAGATTTCACTAGTAGATTTATTCGGAAGGAAATTAATCAGCCAGTCATCTGCAACAGAGATTGAAATTAACTAGGTTAAACAAGTACATTCGGGGAGTTTGAATTTAAGGAGGTAATTGCTAAGAAATATAAATACTGGTAACTCAAATAGTGGTTCTCGGTGATAATGTTTGAAATATTTGATATAGCAGTGTTTATTTTAAGGAAAGGGATGCAAAGGTGAGATTAGTTAAAAATAAAAATAAAACAAGATCTTGATTTTTTTTTTTTTATTAATTGAAAGTAGGCATGTCAGAATATTAGTGATAGTTGCATGAAGTGAAAACATTAGTGAATTAAAAGCATCTTTGATGCTTATTTTTGGTGTCATTTTTGAACATTGGTCGGCCTAGTTTCCCACTTATATATGCCATGGACAATCCATCAAAGACCAATGAATGAATTCCATGATGATTTTTGGGGCTGCTGTTCCACATTTGGTGTAGCATTGGAGAAAACTCGAAAAACAGCTATTATGCAACCCAACTACCCATGCAAACTATTTTACCAGCATTGTTATTACTATTATATACCTATTGATTAATAGTAATTGTATAAAAGCTTGAATAATAATGAGCTTAATACTGAATTATTAATTGAGCTTGAGGTTTTTTTTTAATTCCTAGAACTGTACTTATACGCTAAGTATGCTTTAAATAACTTCACTTAACAATGTTATAAAAAGTTGTACTGGTGTAATTACAAGGCCCACGTTCGGGCGCCAGATTGTCATGCAAAAATTGGACAACTAGAATGTAACTAGGGTGTGGTTGAGTTGAGATAGCTGAGAATAGATAGATTGCAAAAACCCACAAATACCATACACATACAATTAGAGACACAAACATTGAACGCATTTAAAGATAGATAATTATAGGTTCGTGGAAGGACTCCATTTCTAAGCCAAAAACCCGAACTCTGCTACATGCAGGATACGCGGAAAATACTTCTCCGGGTGAGAGTCTGTAGTCCAACTGATACAGGATTGTATTAAATATATTTCCTCTCGGGATGAAAAATTATAAAGTAAACGTTTCCCAATGGAAGCGCAGATTTCGCTGTTCTTCCTCTCGGTAGAGAGTCTGAGGCCAACTGACCATTTCTCCTGAACGCCACAGGAGAATGCTCTTGTCAGTGTGTGGGAGGAAAACATAGTTACAAAAATTAGATTTCATAATCTCAACCACTTGTATAATAAAATATCGAATTTCGAATATATTGAGAAAAATATTAACAATTTTAACATTTAAAACTTTTTTAAGATTTGTATTGATAATTTATTTTTCCTGTCAAAAATATGTAAAAATATCTTATAAATTAAATTTTACCAACAATAGAAAATGAGAAATAGAATATCTGCATTGATAATATTTTTTTTTTTTAAGTTGAAGTTAAGTTTACTATTATACATCTATTCGTAACAAATGCGAGTAACTCCATTTTCTTATTAAAAAAAAAAGAGACGAAAACTTTTCTATTAACTTATTCTACGATATTTTGCTTCAGCGCATCTTAATGCTGATTAGAAGCAAGAAAAGGATGAAAGGAATGTATATTTTCAAAGAGTTTATTCGTGTTTATGAATAATTCAAGAATCTTCGAGTCTTTTGTCTGAAGTATTTCGGGAAGACTCAACTGCATTTTCTTTATTTGAAATGTATCGGATGTTTTAAGTCTCCGTTAAAATGCACTTAGATGTCTTACCTACAACTACTTTTGTTTCCTTTTTCTTTTACTAAAAGTGAAATGGAATTTACAAAAGAATTCTGCTGAAACAACTGGAAATTGGAAATTGTAATTACGCGTCGATCCCCAGATACAAATGAATGCTAAATATATATTTAACAAATAAATAAACAGGAATAAAGTGTCTTGTAAGTTAGAATTCTTTATTGATCCCAAATCTTAATATATTTGGAGGAAATGTCAAAGAGCGCATCATTGTTTTATTTCACTATAATCCTTTTCTTCTTTTTGATTCGTGTCATCAAAAAAAGTTTAATCAACAGAAATATCGTGTAATCATAGATATCTTTTCGCAGACATTCCTTTTAAAAGTTGTAATCAAATATAACAAAATTCTAACGTAAATTCAAAATATTAACTACTAATATCTTGTTTGATATAAACGATCTATATTTAGAGCAGCTCTCTCATATGACAAAAACTACAAAACTAACACAATGATGATTTAAATTCAAAGGAATGTGAAGTTTATTATTTTCTTTTTTTTTCATTTTTTTTCTCCCACGTATTATGGTGTCAGCATTTGTTTTGAAAAATCATCGTACGTGGACATCACTATTAAAGTCCATTAATTATGTGGTGTATTGGTTTAGTTTAGTTTGGTTTGTCGTTCTACTGTCATTTTGTGCACACGAGGGTTAAATAGGCCGGGACCTACAGTTTAATATAGATTCCTAACCACTAACAAATACCCAAGCCACAACCAGGATTCGAACCAGAAATTATGTGGTGGAAAACCGGCACAAAATTCTTCAGATGATTCTACCGATGCAAAAAGCTACCTCAATCAGCGATGAATCTACTTTCTTTTCAAAGAATTGATGGCAAAGCATGTTATCACCAGGATTCGAACTTGGGAAAAATTCACTTGTTAGATATGTATTTACTTCTTCATTAGCATAACATCCCCATGATGCCCAAAGCCGTCTGCCTACTGGCAGATTTCTGAAAATGAAATCGGGAGAGTGTTGTCAGTCCTACGCCCAACTCTCTACAGCTCTAATAGACCGGGGATATACGGTTTAAAGTGGGTTCCAAACCACTACAAACATCCATGGTACCGCCGGAACTCGAGCCGGAAACCTGTGGCACCGAGTGCCAGAGAGAGATCCTATAACTAAGACTCTATTATTAAGTTAGTTATGTAAGTCCATTACTAAAAGATAAATTAGGCATACCTCCATTATTAAGTAATGATACTTAAAGTTCTGTATTACGTTTATAATTATGTTTTTACTATATTAATAATTATTTATCTAGACGAAGGGCGAACATGCAGTGGGTAAAAAAAAAAAAGTATTGGCAATTGCCTTAATTTATTCATATTGACAAATAAATCAAATGTTATGCAATTTTAGCTGTCGTAATTAAATGCAAGACATCTTAGATATATAAAAATAGTAAAAATTTTTATTTTAATTTGCATTTTCTACGATTTTTCTTTTTTTCAAAAACGAAAATTTGCATGTCAAAAAGTATTGGCAAAGTTTTAACTGCTATGCAAATTTTGTTACATTGAAGTCACGTGTTTCCACTGATAAGAAACTCTACCCGTATAAAGTCTGCAAAAACTACTCTAAAAGTGTCTATGCATTATTTTGCGATTACTGCAGTAAAATGACTTCGAAATCGAAGGAGTTGGACGTTAGTGTTAAACACACGATTATTAGGCTCAGAAATGAAGGTTTAACTTATCGTGCTATAGAGTGCAGTTCAATATAAGTTTATTTACTGTCAGAAGTGTTGTAAAAAGTTCAAGGAAACAGGATCAACTGAAAATAAGACTAGAAGTGGACGACCTCGAATATTTTCTACAAGAGAAGAATGTGTCATTATTAACAAGGTTAAGAAAAACCCTAAAATAAGTGCACCCCAGATAGCTAGAGATGTTGCTTTCACTTCGCAAAAGACTTTCAGCGTACAGACTGTACGGAATGTTTTACACGAGAGAAGTTATTATGGAAGGGCAGCTAGAAAGAAACCATTCATCTCGGAAATAAATAGGAGAAAGAGGTTAGATTTCGCAAAAATCCCACGTTGATTTATCTGAAGAGTTTTGGAACACAGTTATTTTTCCGGCGAATCAAAATTTAACATTTTCGGCAGTGATGGACGACGATATGTGTGGAGGTGGCCAAATACTGAATTGAAAAAGCAACATTTAACTGCTACTGTAAAACATGGTGGAGGCAGCGTCTTAGTTTGGGCTGTATGGCAGCTAATGGAATCAGCAACCTGCATTTTATTGATGGTATTATGACAGCACGTACATACATTGACATTTTGCTCCATAACTTAATAATCAGTGCCCACAATCTTGGCTTGGGAACATCATTCGTTTTTCAACAAGACAATGACCCAAGCATACAGCGAATCTCACCCGTGAATGGCTACTCTACAATGCTCCTCGCCAATTAAAAACCCCACCTCAATCGCCTGACATCAATCCAATTGAAAATTTATGGCACCTGCTGGATCTAGAAATCAAGAAACATAAAATTTCAAGTAAAGACGACCTCAAACGTGTACTCTTGCAAGAGTGGCACAAAAATTCCCAACAGTACAGCAAAGACCTTAGTTTCCTCTATGAGAAATAGATTACAAGCTGTTATAGATGCAGAAGGTATGCATACAAAGTACTAAACATATACTGATTTTGTTTTAGCTCCTAATTTTGTCAATTTCATAATTTTGCCAATACTTTTTTTATCATGTAAAATTTGGATTTTCTCGCAGATTTTGACTAAAAAAATATTTAAATGAAAATTTCGTTATATTTGTTTGTCTTTTCTACTTCTGTAATCGCTATGTTAAAATAAAATTTGTAAACATACTTTGTTAGCAAATATGATCATTTATAAGCAATTGCCAAAACTTTTTTTTTATCCACTGTATACAATTTATATATTGCTAAAAGCATTTCTGATTCTATATCTTTTATAAAACCAAAACTAAAAGCTTGATATCTTACAGAAGTAAATTCATAAAAAAATCCTTTCTTTTCTCAGCTGTGCATTATTTAATCCTAAAAAATAATAGGAATTAAAATTTCATTTCCAAAAGCTTGATAATTGAAATGCATTTTCTTATTTCAAAATCGAAGTTAATCTTATTAATCCATTATTTTTTTTTGTTTATTTTAACTCAATTATTGTAACTTTTTAAATCTTACTTTATTGATTTCTACTGTAACTATTTCGTTTTAAATTTATTGATCAATTTATAGAACTGAATTATACTATGTAATCTTCAAATGCACTTTAAATTTAAAAATACTCAGATTAAATTCAGTAATTTAATTCAATATCATCAAAAACATAACGAGAAATATATTTTATTTCTATACACATTTTAACTAATGTAACTGACACCAAAATAAATTGACATTAAAATATTTATGTCACAAAAAAGTTTCAGATTTTGAAACGTTTGTATTTTTATTTCTGTAGGCAACTGTTTTGTTTGAATTAGCACTTTGCATTCAAATTTTATTCCCACATTTGTGCTCAAGAGATTCAAAATTTGCTGAAGTCAAACAATCCTAATTATTAAATAACATGTTTTTTAATCATCTTGGCTTCAAAGAAAAGAACACAATAGATTAATTTTTTTAATCAAACGAAATGGTTTAGAACAAAAAAAATGCTGTATCAAGCATTTTATGAAGTTCCAAACAATGTTTTGAATTCAGTAGCGATTCGGTACGGTTACACTAGAGGCCTTCAAATTGCAATTCGATTAAAAAAATAAAGGTAACTAATGACAAGGGAATGAATTCTTACATATGTAAATAAATTTAATCCTGTTGTCTTATTTTTTTTCTCTTGTCACATAAGAAAATTCATCTTTCATGATAGTAAAACTCTTGAATCGAATTAACTTATCTCATGGGTATTTCTGACATTTACGTGTGTTGAATAACGAGTATAATTTAATTTGCTTTTACTTGTGTAATGAAATTAAAATAAATAAAAATATTTTTCTAGCCCTTAAATATATTTCTATTTCATTTGCTATTAGTATATTCATATTGTTGTCAGTAGACGAAATGTAAACTTAATTTTTGCCTGAAGTCAAATATGGTTTGGGTTGTTTTATTATTATTTTTCATTTTTTTAAACTGGGCGGGTGTGTATATTTTTTTTATCATATGTCCTTCTCCGAATCCCGGCGGTGCTATGGATGTTTGTAGTGGTTCGAATCCACTTTAAACAGTAGGTCCCGGTCCTAATAGGATCGTAGAGCGTTGCGGGGGCATTGTTACTCCGCGTCCATGGCTTATCTTCAAGTTACACGTGCCCCCTGGGCAATGCAAATTGAGTACGTCTGTGCAGCGCTTGCCTTAAGGCATCCAAGACCAAGCTGTCTAAATGTTCGCTAGCTGCATTAGAAAGAAGAAAAAAAAGTATTCACACCAACAGCTCCTTGTATTCTAAATAATCACTAACTAAACGTTTATTTTCATAGATTCCTTAGAATTCTTTATTTCCATGCTCTACAGACTGATAGCCATTATATATTTAATGATTTGTTTAAACGCCCCCCCCTCCCTTTTATTTTACAATAGACGTTTCATAATTTTCAAATGAGACCAACAAATATCCTCAAGGAATTCTTATAATTCTATTCACTAATACCATCTTAAATTATCTTCAGTTTTATATTGGTCTAATTCTGGAAAAGATTTTAGTAAACATCTCATTTGTATTTACTACTGTTCATAATATTAAGTATTACAAGGCGCATCCTTATAGAAAATTTAAATAAAAATATAAAATAATTTAAACAAAAAGCTACGTATTACAATGTCTGAATACACTAAAAACACACATAAGACCAAATTTACAACGTAAGCATAATCATCCACTACAAGATTGCGTGCACACAACACATAAGCACACGCACATTAAAGCAACACTTAGGTCCACATTATTACAACATAGACACACACATTAGCACAACGGATACATACACTGTCACAACACATACACTACATCAAAATTATAAACACACACATAATGCAGTACATCTACAGCAAATACGCACACACTACCATAACACATAGAAACAGGTATTGCAGCAACACATACACATTCCTTAACACATACATGCACTACAGCAACTCATACATATACTACTAGAACATATTAACACAACTTATAAAGAAGCACATTACTACAGTACAAACACATTACCACAACGCAAATACACATACACACACTAGCACGACTACCACAACACATATACACGCTCAATACCACAACACACACGTATACACTACCACAATACATACACACACTTATACTACCACATCACTTGCACAACAAGAACATTTAAAATTTGAAATGATAAACAGTATAATTAAGTTTGGAACTTGTTAAAACGTGTTTTTAATTTTTTTATCTGAAATGTAATGCAACTTTTTTAATTGTTAGTTATTCAGAAGTAAATTATTGAACAGTGATTATTATTTTTCCTTAATATATAATAATTCAAACAGTAAAAAAATTATAAATTATTTATTAATTGAAATCAAATAATAAAAAAAATGAGAACGCTACTAAGCAAAAAGCCTATTTCAGTTTCCTCACACAATCATATTTATAAATTTTCCAAAAAGAATTGTTTTTCATATCTAGTTCATATTAAATTAAGTTCCTTGAGAAGGAACCTCACATTTAATGCAATTTTCTTATTCATAATCAATTCTAAATTTGATTATATCCGTCTTCATTCTAAATTCAATTTATTATTTAATTTTATTCAGGGTTACGTAAAGCTGAAATATTGTTTTATTCAAAATTATCGCAAAGAACATCAGACAGAAACGTAATTATCAAATATGTTTCTGTCTGAATTCATTCTAATGTAAAATTTGCACTTTTTTTTTTTTTTTTTTTTTTTTTTATTTATAATATGATGTGATGTTTGAAATATTACATTTAATCAAACTTGCAGTTCTGAAAAAATTAAATATTAGATTTAAGGTATTTACATTGCTTTATTCTTTCGTTCCAAAAAATTGATTATAAACACTCTTTGATTCTATTTTTAAATATTCGTATTTATTGTTAAAATATTCTTGACTATTCGTAATATTGTTAAAATATTCGTGACTACTCGAATTGTTGAAATATTCTTGACTATTCGAACTGTTTTTGAAATATTCTTGACTATTTGAATTGTTGTTGAAATATTCTTGACTATTCGAATTGTTTTTGAAATATTCTTGACTATTTGAATTGTTGTTGAAATATTGTTGACTATTCGAATTGTTGTTGATGTAGTCTTACTATTCGATTGTTGTTGATGTAGTCTTTACTATTCGATTGTTGTTGATGTAGTCTTGACTATTCGGATTGTTGTTGATGTAGTCTTGAATATTCGAAGTGTTGTTGATGTAGTCTTGAATATTCGAAAGTGTTGTTGATGTAGTCTTGACTATTCGAATTGTTATTGATGTAGTCTTGAATATTCGAAGTGTTGTTGATGTAGTCTTGAATATTCGAAGTGTTGTTGAAATATTCTGGTTTATTAGTTCAATGTAAGCACTTTACATTATATAAAAGAGGCAGTATTGATAAATTCTTTCAAATTATTTTTATTAAATTGTCTTAACAAATTTATATGTTGACAATTAATTTTAATTATTAGTTGGAACAGAAAAATTATTCATAATATGTGAAAAAAATAAATAATTAGGGTAATTACTTTTTGAATAACTTATTTTAAACTGTATATATATTCTTTCATAATAGATATATTTATTATGAGATATTTTAAACTGTATTATTATATCGTCCAAAAAATTTCTCTATCGTTACTAAAATACTATTTAAGGATACATTTATCCATTTTTCTTCTTCTTAAAAATGAAGGAATTTTCAAAGAGACGATTAACAGGTTTAAAAAGATAATTTTAATCGACTTCTCATGCAAAAAAAAAAAAAAATAAAAAATAAAAAATAGAATTCCAGCGAAAGTATTTTAAAAAGAGATTTCTAAAAATTTATTTACTTGAACTGTTCTTTAATGAAATACAAATAAAAACATAAAATTTTGTTAGGATGATTAAAATTATTTTTAAACATGAATAAAATATGAGAAAAAACACAGAAGGAATTCAGATATTTTTGTAACGATTTTAACTTTATCTGTGAATAAAATTTAATGTATAAAAAAACCCTGAATGGCGTCCATTCGGAAGAAGATTTAAATATAGTCTGCGTCATTAAAATAATTCTTTGCTTTAAAATGTCTTTCGAAAATAAATGATGATATATTTTTGCCTTTTACGAAGAGAAAAACTGTACTCTTATTCGTTAATTAAAAAAAAAAGGTGAAAACCATCATTTTAATATTTCAAAGAGCAAAAATAAGGGACATAATGAAAAAGTAAAACTGTAGTAAATGCGTCATTGTTTGTTTGGGTGCGGTCAAAACGAGTCCCAATTTATTGTGACGCACACAAATACCACAATTATAATAAAAGAACTAAACAATATTTAACACAAGTATGTATATTTAAAGAACATTGAATTAGATATTCAGTCGAAGGATTCCAATTCTAGCTCTCAGGGAGTGAGATTGTCATTCAGTGCCAGTTGCACCGTGCGTCCTTTGGGCGGGAGGTTCGGTGCCAACTGAACTTTTCATCGGAACGTCGTAGGGGGCTATCTTGCAGTGCGTAGGAGGAACCACGGTTACGAGGAAACATGGGTGCTTTAGGTGGAACCACGGTTACAAAGTTATGTTAAAATTTTCATTTTACTGGGAAAAAATGGATAAAAAAAAAAAACTCATGCCCAAGAAATGTTCTTATTTTAAGTTTTTATAAAAATATTTTCTCTTATTTAAAGTTGCATCTCAAAGACAAACTGATCCTATTAAAGAACTATCAAAAAATTTTTAAACATATGTTTAGAAACACTATTCAAAATTATAAAATCTGATTTTAAGCTAATATTAATTAAAAACATGGCGTTTACTGACTAACACCAAAATATATTTAACAACGACTATGTGTAAATTTCAGATGAAAAACGAAAATATTTGGGTAGGTGAAAACGGAAGTATGTAGTTACAATTGGGGATTATATATTTTTCTTATAGCAATAAAAAAAAAATACCTATTAACTACCTAGAAAGACGAGAAAAAAGATCTATATTGTTGGTTCAGAGAATACGAAGAAAGTTTTGCTGAAGGTTCCGTGATTAGTATTGATTTTCTTCTAACGTAAAGCTTAAAATAAATAAAGTGGAAATTGCCAAAATTAACTCGGATTACTATCAGAAATGTGTTTTAAGACCTATTCTCTGAGAACACTTCCCCATCAACTTATCAAAGCAACTTTATTGCGTTAAATTCTATCAGAATAATATTTCCAATTACACACTTAGATGCATTTCTCTTTATTTGCAAAAAAAAAAAAAAAAATAAAAACCGAAATTGAGTCTATTCCTTTAAATGCATTCCGACATAAAAAATGCATATGCATAATTTATTTAATAAGAGGAGTACGAACTACGGAATTAAAACGGATTAAATTATGCTAATAATTTAATCCGTTAAATGCATAAATAGTACTAAAAATTACTACGGATTAAATTATGCATAATTTAAATGCATAATCGCCGATTTGTCTACTATGGGTTATTTTTGCATTTTGACTTCTAAATTAACCTAAAATTAATTTTTTAAATTCTAAAATATTTAAAAAAAGGGGCATTCCAAGAAATTGGATGATCTCCGGTAGATTGTGGTGGAGTATTGGAAATAAATCAACCTTGTATTTCAAGAAAAGCTCCTATCTTGGAAATCAAGTTGTAATATGATAATTCAACAAAAGCTATCAATCTAAATATATAAAAAAAATTAAAACTATGATATTTTTATAAATATATGTCGTTAAAATCATTACAAATAATGTGTGAAACTCTATGTTTTTTGTATTTGACAGATGATTCAACATAGCAGTTCCATATTTGTAAGAAATTACAAAGAGATCCGAAAGTCAGAGTCAAAATTAAAAATTATAAATTCTAAAACTAATAAAGATAAAGATAACCACATCGTGGTTGTAAAAGGTCTCTCGGTATAAAAGGTATATTTGATGATAATAAAAATTAACAGAATAGCTCTTTAGCAGCAGATGGTATTATCATGATACAGTCTATATATTTATAAAAAATATTCATTACAAAAATGTGTCAAACTCTTTGCATTTGACAAATGACTAAACCTAACGGTTATAAATTACAAATCGATATTACAAATCGATCCGAAAGTCAGAGCCAAATTTTAAAAATTACAAATACGAAAATTAATAAAGATAAAAATAACCCACTTTGTTTTCTTCCTTTCTGTGTAAAGCGTATTTTTTATAACAAAAAATTTAACGCTAGAATAGTTCTTTACCAGCAGATGACATTATCAAGGTATAAACTAGTTATCCGGCATTATATAAAGAACAGGGCAAAATGAACTCGAAGCAATTGAATGATTCTTGAAATAGTTATTTGGAATTTATCCATTACTTTCTTTTTCGGGGGGGGGGGAAGGGAGTTCCACAAAAAAAATGCACCCTCGTATATTGCTGTGTCTGTAAGCAACTGCTACGCTCACTTTCAGAGACAACTATATCCTCCATCAATCTTTTGCTAATTTTTGGCCATCCAGGATCTTCAGACTTCACTCCTTTATGACTTTTCGTTGAGTTTAAATAATTATACCTTAAATATTATTACCCTTATTAATAATACACTCATGTTCTATAAATTAAGGATAATGAAGTTCAGGCAAAGAAAGACAGAAGCAAAAACAAATTTGACTTATTTGTAAAGTCTATTTATTAAACAAAGGTAAAGAGCAAAAAGATGCTGTATGTTTGACATAATTAATAAAAATTGCGATAAAAATTTCAAAAAAGAACCCATTTACAAAAAACAGTATAACATGATTAGTATGATGGTTAATATGGAGTATGTCTCCCGGACGATGTAATACAGGCCTTACAACGCCTAGGCATGCTGAGTATCAAATTATCAATCTGATCTTGGGGAATAGTACACCACTCATCAAGCAATGCCCTCCGAAGTTCCGGTTGACAGGTGGGAAGGGTTGACGGGCTGCAATTCGTCGGCCAAGCATATCCCACACATGCTCTATTGGATTCAAGGCCGGTGAGTATGCTGGCAAATCCACGGGTGATATCCTCAATTGAAGGCATTCGTCTACAATGTTTGCACGATGAGGACGGGCGTTATCATCCATAAACAGAAATTCAGCACCCATGGCGCCCCGAAACAAACGTATATGTTGTTCCAGAATGACATCCCGATAGATGTGGCCTGTCATCGTTACACTCTGAACATGCAGGTCAGTTCTGGAACCAGAATAATTCCTCCCCAAACGAGCCATCCTGCACCACCGTAACGGTGTCGTTCAATGGTGTTCTCTTGGTGGTAACAGGTACCTGGCGCTCTCCATATGAAAGTCCGGCGAGAATCAGACTACAAACTAAACCTGGACTCGTCGGAAAACATCACACCAGACCACTGTTGCGGTGTCCACAATGTATGCTCTCTACTCCAGGTTAATCGCAGGCGACGGTGAGTTGCGGTAAGTGGAAACATCTGACAGGCCTACGAGCATATGAACCAATGTGCCCTAAGCGTCTGTACACTGTCCGCCTTGAAACTGTCGTACCCGGTAGCTGAGAGAGAGCTGACGAGACAGGTCTGATGCTGCTCCGTCTGTTTCTTTTGGCAGTAACTGCTAAATACCGGTCCTCATTCGGTGTTGTAACTCGGGGCGACCTGTGCTTTAACATCTACTCACATTACCATCATCTTGGAATCTTTGCCAAAGCCTGGAGATGACACTCTGGGCGATTCCAAGTTCCTCGGATACTTCCAGCTGGGTACGTACACATTCCAGTCGTCCGATAATTCTACCACGTAAAAAATCATCCAAATGCTTCCTTTGTCTCATAGCTATGCGGTTATTGCACTGAAAGGCTTTTTAAAGCGCTTAATGAACAATTTTTACTTCTTTGCCACCATTCCTTATATACCCCTCTCTTACACTCGTCATTGACGTACTATCCCGCGCCATCTGGTGGTTTCCTCTAATTTGCACTTATTCTTCTTCAAGATGTGTGTGATAATTCTACAGGTGAAATTTTTTTCAGAGTTCAATTTCTGTGTGATTCTGAATTATCCTTAATTTATGGACATGGGTGTAATTATACCTTGGAAAACGTTATTGGCACTATAAGATACATTCTGGAAGCACGTATGTACCATATTATAAAAAATGTTGTATAATGTTATGAATAACGTGGAAATGATTTTACTATAAAAAATATAGTCGTATAAATAATATTTCTTAACAATAAAAGCCAAAAAATATATATTAATG